>JAHZNA010000766.1:0-13936 GCA_027743935.1 Sinodicranocentrus sp. ZH6 | reverse complement strand
GGGAATATGAGGGAAAGAAAAAAGTCCAAAAGGGCTTGCATCCTCCCTCCCTGCATTACATTTTCTTTTCAAATAATACACCTCACCAGAGAAGAAGAAAAATCCCTCTTTGCTCAGGAAGTAGGATAAGATAGTCTGGAAAGAGGGATCTCTGGTCAAGCTTGCCGACTAGAATCCCAAATGACTTTTTTCCTCCCTGGTGTACCACGCCGCATCTTTACACAAGCATATATACCTTCTCAAGGAATAGGAGCAGGGAGTAGTATATATTCATTCAAAATAAGAGGGTCCATCACCTCGTATAAAATAGTATGCATGGTATCTCTCACTTTTAAAAAAAGAGAAAAGGAGCAAAATTTTTATGGGAAGAAGAGTAGCTTTAGGTTAGATACAGAGAGAAGAGGGGATCTTACACAAGGGTCCATTTGTGCGGTTCACAAGGGCTTCCCATAATGTTCAGTAAGCGGCGTATGTGCGTTCCTTTTATTTTTTATACTATAAAAAATATGTACTGGGAGAGTGCGGTCCAAAACAACGTACTTTTTTCCCATTCCAATACCATATATCATGATGACTTTCACCAGTACAGATACAGATAGCCAGACTAATATACAACAGATGAGAAAAGAGAGATAGCAAAGTCAAGAGAATATGTAAGAGATGAGGACAGAAAGAAAGTAAAAGAGAATATGATGACATTTTATACTTGCTCTCGGGAGAAAAAAAGAGTTAAACTCGTGACTATCGCCATAAAACGCGAGAAAACGAGGAACAGGCACTGAGAGAAAAACTTTTCATGGAAATGGTCTCCCGCTATCTCAGAGTGATTCATAAATGTATTTTAGCCATCTATAGAGCTTCGTGTGTGGGCACTTGGAGAAGAAGAATGAGAAGAAGAAAAGTTTTCATTTTCGATGTAACTCCTACTGTCCGTAATTGTATAGACATTATGTAATATAACTTAAAGATGTAATTTTTTCTCAAGGATATGGTCTTATATGAACATGTGGTGCGGTGATTCTCAAGATTATTATACTAATATCATCCTCTTTTTGCAATCCGTTTTCATGGAAGAGGAAAATAGTCAAGCTGCTTGAACAAGTATTATAGTGCTAGTGGTACGTGGAGAGAGGCAATTGGAAAATGCAGTGCTGTGCTTGAATAATGNATTATACTAATATCATCCTCTTTTTGCAATCCGTTTTCATGGAAGAGGAAAATAGTCAAGCTGCTTGAACAAGTATTATAGTGCTAGTGGTACGTGGAGAGAGGCAATTGGAAAATGCAGTGCTGTGCTTGAATAATGACTGATTTTGTATGCTTGTCTTTCACTTCCTTTTCCTTCAATGGAGAAAAAAGATGTACGGTGGAGTAGAGCCCACTGCTCCATTTTCACTGGTTGGAGTAATGTTCCAAAAAAAGAAAGTAAAATGTGTCGCTTTTTGTTCTTCTCTGTATGAAATATATGTTGCTCACATATGCGTGCAAAGGGGGAACGTGCATATTCTTAGTGATTTTTCATTCCTCGGAAATAAAATTTACTTGGGATAAAATAAAACGCAGTGGGAGAAGAGATAGTTTTTAAAAAAAGAGAGAACAAGACTGGAATTTGCTATAAAGGGATTCACTATTCCAAAACAAGGGCACGCTCGCTGTCTTTCAAAATTACATACGAGTTTCTTCTTTTTTCTTGCTTCTCAAAACAATAAAAGGTACTTAGCTAGCCCTATTATTATTCTATTGCACAACTTGCATTTACCTCGGTGTCCCCAATCCTTTTTTAAGAAAGAATATTTTTATATTTAGAAAGCTATACTTGCATAAGGTTGCTCTTTTTCAAGAAACTTTTTATCGCAAGAATTTAACAATTTCTTGAATCCCACACTGTCACATTGCCGACATGTTTGGTACACATAGTATTAAGGACAGAGAAAATATTGGGTGGCCAGTGGCCACTAGAGCATATATTGAATACCACTATGAGCGAAAAAAACTAGGTCAAGAAAAACTATCTCTTTTTAAAGATGTGCATCGTACATCACTAAATTTATATTTAGAACGAGAGCAAGAGTTAAGAAAAGTAAAGAGAATCATCTTTAAGACATGCATCATGAATGGCCACTCCAAAACGGACAAAGTGCTTTTCAACCAGAAAATATGTAATACGGATGCAAGGTCAGGTCCAAATTGGATTTTTAAATATTCTCCAGTCACGCTCTCTCCGAGGGAAATAATGAATGCGAGATTTTTAAAGAAATGAACAAAAAACATTTACTCTGGAAATGGTAAAAAAAGTCAAATAATAAAAACGATCTAAATGAGGTTGCACAGAGAAGGAAAAGACTCGAGAGATGTTGGTACACTCATTCATTTCATTTCGCAAAAAATTTCCTTCCTAGGGAAACTTTTCCTTCGTTTGTTGCATCCCTCAGTTCTAACTTGCTTTTCCGTTAGGGATTGAATTGATAGTAAGCGAGAGAGTTGTTTTCACCCTTTTGCTCTTCTAGAAAAGCCTTTTAGCAAAGTAATGGTGATGGTGCTAATAAAATCCTTATGCTCCCATTTTACCACTGCCACTCTCATCAGTCGTTTCATTCGTACATACAATCTACGTACAACATATGCAGTTTTTTGTACGAAATTTCACGATTCTGGATATGTGTAATATCTTTAGCTGCAGATCATGCAGATGTTCGTCAGGTCAAAGGATGGTAGGATAAATCTTTATGTGAAATTGGATTTTCTTACTGCCAGTCGGACAAGTGAGTAATTGCTCTCGATTAGGGAGAAGGCAAAAAGTAAAGGTTATTTAAAGACGTAAAATGAAGCATGGAATATTGTAATATATCATATTTTATTCAGTATGACATGTTTCAACGTCAATATATATTTGTTTATTACTTTATTAAATGTCGTTTGTTGCAAGTTAAAAGTAAAGGTTATTTAAAGACGTAAAATGAAGCATGGAATATTGTAATATATCATATTTTATTCAGTATGACATGTTTCAACGTCAATATATATTTGTTTATTACTTTATTACATACCATTTGTTACAAGTTTCACGCAGGTAAAAAAGGAACGCCATATAGTACTTGGTAGCATGTCCAACAACATGCGCACAACTTCTCACTTAAAATTGATCTGACATAATCATTCTTGAAACAGAGGACTTCATCCGTTTCCATTGTTTGTAAAAAACGTTAAAATCTAATAATAAAGTTTGTGAAACAATGAGTTAATCTAGATATCAAGTAAAGCAAGTTTATCGCTCAATTAAGCCGTCCCATTATGCAATCCCTAATTGGAAATATTTGTAGGGTAACTAATTGTAAGTACGTTAGAGAACAAAGTGTAACCAGACAAATGTGACAAAGGTGGCTGCTCTTCTTTTAACAAGTTTATCACTAATTTCCGCCCATTTCCAGTCTTTCCTGTGTACTCATGCGAGAGCCGTGGGTAACTAATTGTAAGTACGTTAGAGAACAAAGTGTAACCAGACAAATGTGACAAAGGTGGCTGCTCTTCTTTTAACAAGTTTATCACTAATTTCCGCCAATTTCCAGTCTTTCCTGCGTACTCATGCGAGAGCCGTGTAGGGATATACATGGAATAATTTTCCCTCAAAACTACGACTCTAGTTTTTGATCCATTAAACTTGTCTGTATTGTTGTGTAGCTCATGTCAAAAGGGACATTTTTTCTCGTGACAAAAGACAAAAAAGAGTCATCTCAAGTCGCTGACAGGATATTTTTTTGTATTTTCACCCTTTCTCTCTCTCGCTATTGTTTGCTTTGATCACTCTTCTCCAACTCTACACTTTATGATTATACATGATGATGTTTGTGGTAAACTTGGAGAAAAAAGAAAGAAGATGAAAGGAATGTTACGCAAAAGGAAGCTAGGAAAAAGAGAGAGAGAAAAACATTTTTTGGTGTATCAAAGAGATAAAGCAGTCAACCAACCAGGAAAAAAGTCATGCATTCTCGAGAGTGAACGAGTCAGTCAAGTGTGAATGAAATGTAGCCGCAAAATGTTAGCGTATTTTTTCGAGAAAAGGCAAGAGGCTAAAAACTGTATGAGTCATGAGGAAAGGAAAAGTGACATGGTCTCATTTGTGCCAAAAAAAGTAAAATGCCTATATTCACTTCATATGAGAAAAAGCTTGGATGCGTGTGGATACATTTGAGAGCGGGTTATAGATCTCCCATGAAGATAAGATCCCTTAGAGGACTTGAGAGCCTAAAAGGAAAATCAACAGTGGATTTTTTACTCACCCGGCGAATGGAATAAAGACAAAATGCTCAGTCAGCAATCACAATATTAATATCACTCTTTGTCAGTGCCTTTATGGATCAACATATTATTCTACAATTGTTTTATGCCTCTTATGTCTATCCAGCATACCTATCAACTTAATATTATTAAAAAGTCTATATAACGTCGTTTTAGTTTATATATAATTAGAATTTCTTATGAAAAAGAATCCCACTCGACCCCCCCCCTTCTTTCATTTTATGTATTCAAGAATTTAAATGTTATGATATTTTAATGAAAATGAAAATTTATTCAGGCGTTGAATGTCCGTAACCTGGAATAAAGACAAAATGCTCAGTCAGCAATCACAATATTAATATCACTCTTTGTCAGTGCCTTTATGGATCAACTCTACAATTGTTTTATGCCTCTTATGTCTATCCAGCATACCAGTCAACTTAATATTATTAAAAAGTCTATATAACTTCGTTTTAGTTTATATATAATTAGAATTTCTTATGAAAAAGAATCCCACTCGACCCCCCCTTCTTTCATTTTATGTATTCAAGAATTTACAATACTTAAAGTCATGCAAATGTTATGATATTTTAATGAAAATGAAAATTTATAACGTCAACAGGCATTCTTTTCTTGAAGCATCCTCAAAGAGTTCATATGATAACATTTTTTTATTCCATGATAAAATGTCATTCATCTAAATTGTGAATTTAATTTACCATATATAGTAAAAAAACATATTCATCCTCCATATTGTCCATAGTATAAAAACAAGCAAGAGCACGAAGATTTGTACAGAAAGGGAAAATTTAGTTGAGAAGGAATATAAGTATTTTCAAGAGTGGAAACACTTGAGTGATTTTCTGTGTAGTTTGGCAATTTTTATGAGAATTCTTTCCCAAATTACTATCCTCTGTTGTGAGAAGAAAGCCATTATTGGAAAAACGTTTTCAAGGAAAAAAACAAGCAAATTGTGAACGGGTGCAGCTAACTTAACCGCATTTACTATTTTCAAACTTGTATCTCACAATTTAATTTTAGATGGAGGATCGTTAAAAGAAAAGCACGCAAGAGGTCTTCAGTCTTTCACTCTGTAAAAACATGCTCAAGTGAAACGATCACTGTTTGCAATTTTATTTTATAAAAGAAAAACGATACACATACACGTGTTCATTTTTCTCTTATATATTTTATGAGAGTAGTTTTCATCACGTTATTGGATATGAAGTTTGGGGATTGTGAAAATGAGTTCTTGGAAAATATATAATGGTTTTGTTCGAGTTGATGGAGCATTTAAAATGGAAAAAATGATTTTTTTCTTTCTCCAGCCTCTCTTATGTTTACATGCTTCTCCAGAGATGGTCAAAGGTTGGAGGAGAAGTGAGGATAGAATTAAGTGAAAGGTTGAGAAAAGTAGAAAGGGAGAAAAAACGAACAAGAATTCCCAACAGATCGCTTCTTTTCTCGAAAGTGTTATACCCTACTCCATAAAAATCATAGCGTTTGGTGAAGTTCCCTCTGCGTCATAATATCCTTCGTACTGGTAGCAGGTTTGCTGACATGGGCAAAAAAATCAACACAGAGAATCTTACACATTCACATTCATTCTTGGTGCTTCACCATAAAATAGGATTTCATTACCCATTCTAGAAAAGAAAGCTTCATATATGGGGATCCTCCTGTGAGGTTCCACCTGGAGAAGGAGAATTTCATCGTGAAAAAAAGAAAAATGATGAAGAAGGCAAACCAACTTTTCCTATTTTTTTCTCACTTGCACGAAATAATCCCATTTTTACGAAGTTTTCTTCAAAAATATCTCTCACATGCTGGGATATTATGATCACCAGTGGAGAAAAAATCAACAAAGAATCTATCCGCACCTATTTTTGGAAAAGGGAACGTGCAAATGGTAAAATTTTAGTTAAATTCATAACTTTTCCTTTTTCCATTTCAGAATATGATGGCAAAAAAACCACAAACTTTAATTTAAGCAGAAACCCAGAACACATTTCTATTACGAATACTTACACTTTTTTTATTCTGTCACTTTCCTTTACCAATTGTGATTTCGTGCTTTGCCTTCCTTTCCCTATCGTATCTTCTGGAAATGAATTTAATCTAATTCAGAAAAGTACCTAAAGTTCAAATATTTCCGAGAAAAAAATAAACTTTCGTCTACTCTGTGCATTTCATTTTACGCATTGTGTAATAATTCCCAATCCACTGTATCCACTTCCTTCTTGTCAATGTTTGCTCATGAAAGGGGAGGGAAAGTGGTTCGGCATACTTGAAAAAAAGAGAAAACCAGAGTGCTTTCTATTTGCATATTTAATCCGATTCCCGTTTAGCCATTCATTAAATCTTCATTCAAACCCAAACTCTTTTGGAAACTTGCAAATATATACAGACACGGTTTGCATTGCCTTTCCAGACATGATGCACACAGAGACACTTGCTGTGAATAAAGTGGCTTTTGTAGGGAATAAAAATATCTATCTCTTTTCCTCTCCTGTGCATTCCCATAGAGGACTATAACCCTTTTACTTGGTTTTACAAAGTTAAAAGAGCCAGTCAGCATTTTACAAAAACCGACGGTTTTCGCCAAGTTTTTTTTCGACAGAAATCGCCTACCCACCCGTGGTCTGCCCCTCTTTTGCCAGAAACAGAAAAGAGGGGGGAAATATCCGCTGCTCTTTCTTTCTCTCTTAGGGAACCATTACCATCGTGTGAGAAAACCTACCGGATTCATCCACACAAACATTAAAGTTACTTTTACGACTGGGAGCTTCCATTCGTACTGCAAAACCATGTTTTCCTTTCACAACACATGAAAAAAACATACACTTCCAATGTAAACTTGTAATTCACAGTTTAAAAAACTATATTTACCCAACGTCAATGATAGCATGTATATTTTCCAAACTCTAGACTGGAAAATTCGGAGAAAAATCCATTCCCGTTGTTTCCTGTAATAGATTCTGCAATTATGCCCTCAATGACCATTTTAATGGCGGATATCCACATCCTATGCTCTTTTTCATCTAGAACCCCCATCCATTCATAGATACGTATATTCACTCTCACACTTGACCAGCTTGAGAGAAGTGCACTTTTCTCGAGGAGAGAAGCCTTTTCATTGTGAGCGTAATGTAAACTCTGGAGAGTCGCTCTCTCTCTCTCTTCAGTCTTTGATGATAGGCTTTTTTTTAGAAAAAAAAAACAATATCATCGCTACCAGTGAAGATACTTGTTGTGATGTGTCTCTCAATCTCACAAGAGATGGGAAAGGGTGGGAAACACCAATGGAAAATTAATACACGGGTGGCTACACAGCAAACAAGTCGAAAGTTGATCTCTGCTCATACTCATCTTTCTCCAATGGTGAAGAGTAAAATACCCTATTTTGCATAGTCAGGTTGTTTTTCTCCACATATTTAGGGCTCTGCAAGAGCATGCATGACGCTATTTTTTCTCTAGTTAACTAGTTCAACGTAGCCAATCACCGTGTTTGTCCTAAGGAGTACCCATATTTTGTGACGTTTCACAATGACTAGATCCCATTAAGTGGATAACCTTTTAAACTCCACGACATAATATCCACATGAGATGATCATGAGAATGCCAGTCACAGCAGTGGCGTAGTCTGTTCAGAGTGGCTATTAAAGCTGTAAAAGCAGTCAGAGTTTGCTACTCCCGGTCCCTACGAAAAACAGCTATTTATGTAGTATATATACATCTCTAGAAGTGGAGGTGGCTCTGCATAAGGAAGTGTGTAAGTAGTGAATGCATGAGATGAGATGACTTTGCACACTTGATAGCACTAACTATCGCCTTTCCTTCCCATTAAAAATCTTTATTTTAGTAGTTGTTCGTGCTATCTTCTTCTCTCCGTGTGGGGGCTGAGGCACACATGGACCACTTACGGGAGCAATTTTATACGGTCTGTAATACTCAGAATGGGCCCATTTATGGGTTATCCAAAATGCTAAAAGTGTGCATCCAAGACTCCCTACGATTTTTGGAGTAGTTTTCTGAGCAAAGCAACCTAACCGTGTGCACCAGGGTAGAGGATGCACTCATCTCTGTGAGGAAGGCAGTAGAAGAAATAATTGTCGGAGGGAGAGACAATTGGATTTGATCAAGTCAATAAAAACAATTTTGAGCTTGGTGCAGTGTAATCATTGATCATGGTCACTAAACGGAAAATCAGCGAAAACTTGGTAGCATCTATCGTCAGATCTCTCTTTCGATTAACCATTTAAACGCGTATGGTTGAGTGTGTGGGCTTTGCACTTGAAGTAAAAAAATGGACGTGGGGCAGATTCCCATGAAAAAATTGTGCACACACTCACGCTTCACGAAGCCTCCTCCCCTCTTCCGCATCACTTCACTTGAGATTGGATCTGGAAGAAGAAAAAAGCTGAGGGAAAACAAAAAAAAGTTTCTTGAGTAAGCTATAGCAGTCTCAAAAATGGACCAGAGTTCACTTCAGTTCGCCCTACTTTCTCAATATCTCCAGTAAACTAGGAACAATATGCTGATTCATGAGAACACTCTTTGTTGACGACGCAATCTCATGCAAAACATACTACGCCATAGAATTACAGACACACACTGCCGGGTAAAAAAACAAGCTATAAAAAAGAGGAAAATGCCAACGAGGAAAGTGGCAATTTATCTCAAAGAGAGAGTGTGATTGGACTGATGCATTAATTAATCAAGCCGTCTCCCCATCAAATATTCACAGCTTTCCTCTTAACGCCAAAATATATACATGGACTGGCCAACTTCGCGAAAACACTGTCTCCTCTAGCCTCTTCCTCTCATTTGAAGTTCCAACTCATGGTGTGATTAATGGTTTTTTCCCACTACGTAAGTTTCGAAAAAGAGCAAAAAAAGTTTCTTGTTTGAGAACAAACCTCGTGGTATTTGCGGGAGGAGAAAAGAGCCAGGAAAAGTTGTACATAGAACGGGAGGTAATGGAATGGGTTGTAGTTTCAATGTTTAAATTATTTTTTTGTAAGATAAACAACTGTGTTGGATTTTTGGACGCAAATTATTCAAATTTTGTTGAACACTAAAACTCAGCATATATTTGTAGCAAATAAGCAACATTTGCGACAAATTAAATTTTATAATCCGGAAAAATAGCTTAGTACACATTGTAGATTATCATTTAATTTGTAAATAATGAGGATGGAAATAGTCGAATGAGATAGCAGTTATTACTTCACGTTCACATTTAAATATGTCATATTTATTCTACGTAAAAGTTGGTAAATTAGTAAATGCCGCAATCCTCCGTTAATTACAACATGATTCTAGCTCATTAAGGCTCCATCAAAAGTTTATTGCAATTCGCATGCTATAACCCATCCCGTGTGCCCTTTTCACATTCGTAATGTTTCTCCCCTCACCATCAGCCACGCTTCAGAGTTCTTTCGTTAGCCTAATTACATCACGGCAGAGGAAACAAAACGCCTTTTCTGAGTTATTATGATGCCTCATCAAGGGAAACTTTGAAAAGTTAAGTGGAAAGGGCAAATGGAGTGCAGAGGAATATTTAGAGACTAATATTCTCTACCACTTGCTTTCCATCTCTACTATTCTTCTTCCCTCCCTTGAAAACAACTTCCCAAGATTATGCTTGTTCGTCTGTAAAGGAGTTTTGATCTTTTGAAAGCTACTATACATCCATATCTCGCCTTTTCCTAATGATCTTCTCTCTTGAGGCAGTCACTTATTTTCAAAGGGCAAACGTAAAAACCAGGCAATGAATAGAGGTAAAAAGGAAAGCCGGCTTTTACACAATTTCTTTCCAAAAGCTCCCAAAAATACTGGTTTGCTTTTTCTCTTGCAAATTCCTAATGAGCAGCTAGCCCACTTATCATCATAACACAAAGGATTAAAGGTATTTTACAATTTTTTGTTTCTTTCATGTGCGGAAAAATACTTGAGGATTTGATGAGACGTAAGAAGGGGAAATGATTGTTCCACCTTTCACCTCCTCCTCACTCGTTTCTTCTTTCCCGTCTTCAAAGACATCTCTTTGCTTGGATGAGTACACACATAAAAGAAAACATTTGCGATAAAACGCGCTTTACCTCCCGAAAGAGAGTTTTTTTGAGAAATGTATTTTCAGGAATGTTGGAGCATTCTACGCTCAGCATGGAGCACGACAACAACAAACATTTTCTTCCACGGTTGACTACACATGCTCACAAATATTACCCTTGCTGACGTATACTGCTGAAAATACACAGGATAATTAGAGGAGGAAGCCAAGTATCAACTGCAATCATGTCCTATTTTCCTTTCCTTCTTAGGTAGAACTCATTATTTGCTGTTTTCCTCGAGTAAAATATTTTTTCCAGGAATAAATCTACGACGCACCTTATAAAACTTATGAAGGAGAAAATTCTATTTTTTAGAGGGAAGTGGGAGAAAAGCCTGAGAAAAATAATACGGCTATAATGACGAAACGAAACTACTTCTATACCTACATCCTAATAAGAAAAGTAGAGGAAGGAAGAAAGCATTTGACTTACAAATTTTCCTAAACCTTATCCTCCTTGCTATTCTTATAAGGTAAATATCTCAAATGGGAAATGACGCAACGGACTAGTCTATGCAAAATAGTTAGGCTTGTGACAAAGAAAACTTTCAAGGGAGAGATTACCCTGGTGTGGTGGAGGGAGAGCGAGTGGAACACATATATAGATCTTAAGAAACTCTTCTATTCTTCATTCTCTATGTCCGTTCATAAACAGAGAAGATGTGTGTAGTGTGTGCATGCATATGTGTGTGTACTTTTTTCGTAGCTCTATTTTCCTCTAGCAGCAGATTGCTCTCCTACTTTAAATATTGTACGGAATCCACAAGTTACTTTTTGAATCTTCCTTTTTCAACTTTCCATTCGATCCATTTCAAGATGACGCCAGATGAGAAAGAAAATGGATTTTTCAGACTGGGAAAGTAGTATAGAATAACTTTGGAGAAAATGCTTGCACTCTCTTCTCTCCTAGCTAAAAACTCTGGAGATAGACGGAAAAGAAAATCCTCTCCTGATTCATCACTAAACTACTCCAACTTTACCAAGCAGGGAGAGAAAGCCTCATTCAACATTTTCCACAGAGAGAGAGAGATACATGGTGGAAAGTGAAAGTAACATTTGAAAAAATAGCACTAGAGACAGAAGCTTAAGTCAAATAAAATTGGAATCATTTTAGAATTCCATTCTCCTCCAGAGAGAGAGAGGGAGAGAGCGTCTACCACACCACAAGTATCTTGACAAGTATGTAACATATTCTTTGTGAGAGTTAAAACTCCCTAGTTTCCTCAGTCTGGATAATAATGGTCTTTTAGAGAGGGATACACATAAAATAGTTGTACTGAGGAGACTACATCCGCGTCTGGCTTTTTCTCTTCAAAACTTAAAAGGGGTTGAGCAGCCACAAGGATTTGTGCAAGTTGGAATTGGCTTTTTAAATTTGACTCTGGTGCACACCAGAGGAGAAAGACAGAGAGGAGGAAAAAGAAGGAATTTTTATTGTAACCATCGTGAACCACATAACATAAAAATGGAGAAAGACGTGCACACACACAGTCTACACATTTACTGTGAAAGCTCAAGTGAAATAGCAGTATGTGGACGAGGAGAGTGGGAAGGTATAATGTAATCTGCATGTTATATTACATCCTTTAAAGAAAGCTACACTAGTTGTTCTCTTTTTTTCTCTCCGTTTTTACTTTTTTTTATTATAAAGGAATTTACCATTCCAAAAAGGAAGCTTTGCTTACATGACTTTGCATTGGCATTCTTTTCAAGTAACCTTTTACCATCAACTTTTTTCTTCAGGGTATTGTGGAAGGAATGAAGAAGAAAAAATGCAAAATGATATATATTTAAGATGTGCTCATAGAAATGTATCTATGCCCATCTGCATTATTATGTGTGAAGCATATTGGGAGGGAGAGAAAGTAGCACAGAGACGTACAGAGAAAACTCGCCAATGTATGTGGTGGTAGTTACCCAACCAGAGTTTTGTTTCCGTTCCACTTCCATACTCTATCCTAACTGGAACAAGTGTGAGAGGAGAATAAAGAAGGGAAAAAAATGAGGGCTTATTTCGCTCTTCTCATATCCCATGATAATAAGTGGGGTAGGTTTTTCGCGAGAAAAAAAATCTACTACATTATTTCCATTGATTCTCTAAAGCCACTTGGAATAAGAGGAGAGGAGAAATATTTGTTTCAGAGGTAGGGAATCTAGGAAACGGAGAAGGGATCTTAAAGAAGAAAAAAAGAACATTCTCGAAGAGGAGTCCTTAAGGGAAAGGAATACATTAGATCGAATATCATTATAATGAAGTTATTCAACGTCTTCTCCCATTCGCGTTTCTTCCAAGGAAATAAAAATGTAAGAGGAGAGAATGGAGAGATCTCTCCTCAGCATGGAATATTCCAGAGGAAATAAACGGCAGTGAGAAGACGTAGAAGGTGTTTGGGAGGATGAGGGAAAAATTCATACTCGACACTTATCCAATTTGTAGCTCGTGACGGGCTGGCTGCATAGGGTATTGCTTTAAATGTAAATGGAACCTTCGGGAAAATTGCTGAAGGTTTTTTTTGCTTCATGTGATATAACTTCCTATTCGAGAAACTGAACAGCACACAGCCCCCAGGAATTTTTCGTTATATACCATGTCATTTGAAATATATACCTTGTATTCTCTAACTTGGCTTCCGGAATACATTCGCAATCACAATATTATGAAGCCGCAGAGTAAAGCAATAAACTCAATATTATCCAGAATTATGGATATGGCTTTTTATGAAATCCGCTTCCAGCTGGGAGCCGTTCTAGAAAACAGGAAATGAGTTTTGGATGCATCCAATATGGCCACAACTGGAAAATCCTTTAAATACTATCATTAAATAGTAATAAATACTTTTTTCTTTTCTCAAATGCCCTTCTCTAGAATAATCCTAGTCAATCAATGCTAATTAACTGAAACTCTAGGAGAAAGATGCAATGGCTTATTTTATTGTAGTCATTTGGCAAATTATCTGATGACAATGGGAATGACTACTTAATTCTGTGGAGCATATTGCCAAAAGATGTTATTTCTTTTTTTTTAAATGTATACGTATTCAGTTTTAACATCCCTCTTATATATCTCTCGAAAAGACCATTTCAAAAGATTCGCTTCCCCTGCAATTCACTCGACTGACCATTTGGATCGAGTTGAAGTCGTTTTCTGTCTTCATTCCGCGGTTAAAATGAAATTTTAGCTTTTAAACCATCTCAAACATGTAGCACGTACAAGGCTGACGATGATACTTGAAGAAAATTGCAGAAAACCTGCCAAGTTCTGAGGACTGCAACTTGGGACAGAGATGCTCTCTCTTGTACCCGATTAAATGTCTCTTATCATCTTGGACAAACGTAATGGGGCTATTTCATCAGATGGGAAAACAAGATGAGGAAGTATATCCTTCGTTTCTTACCCGTCCCCAAATGACAGAGTTGTATTCATTCCGTACACAATGATAATAACAAGTTTCCAAAGAAAAAAAAACCTCTCTTCAAAACAAGCTATTGCATCTTTCCCCGCATGAACCCCACTGAGAAAAGCACTTCCTGCTGGAAGGTCATCTT
>JAHZNA010000764.1:0-19393 GCA_027743935.1 Sinodicranocentrus sp. ZH6 | reverse complement strand
ACTATTTAACAACGTACCTCCTTCAATCTTCAATAGTTAGAGTCAACAAAACTATACGGATGCATCCTTTGAGCTAAGCTAATCATGGTTCATTTAATAGTCGCCGATTACGCAAATGATAGCTGGGAGATTTATTAACTAACAGCAGACATAACCATGTTGGTTTGATCTAAATGGGCGTATTCAGTCTATATGTTTAATCATATTCTTCCAAAAACCAGTCACATGACGTGGGAAAGGCTGCTATCAAAAGACAAGTAGGCATTTCCAGCATTTCGCAAGGTAGTGTGTAAGTAAAGTATAAGTATGTAGGTATGTACATATTTATACTTATTGTGGGGCAATATGAACATATGACGCAATATTTTTTTATTCAATTACTCAATTTTTTGGGTAATTTTCGCTTTAGCAGTTTTTATCATGCGTAAATATTCATGAAAAGAAAACCGCGCACATGCACAAGTTAGTTTTTTGTGGGGGCGGAGGTTATATTGTTATATATTTGATACAAAACAGCATAATACAATTTCTTTGTTTTACTGTGTCCAAAGTGTACATTCTAATTTGCTATCGTCGTTAAAAAAATGTACAGAAATTAGCATGATTGCCATAAACTAGTTCCTAAATTTAAAAATCCGGATTTTAGTTATATCTCACATAATATAGTATATATTTAATTATAGTCAGTCTTAAAATATACAATGCACAGTTGAGTTCAGTCTGTGCATATGAATTGAATGCTCTATATTACGAAGTCTTTTCATGACTCATTATAACTTTTTTGACCAGTACTGTTTGATTTACTTTTTTCAAGTTTCATATTAATTCTTTTCCGATGAGAAAGATCATCATAATCATAAACATCAGACTTTTGGTATTTGTCGGCTCTGTTCAATGGATTTTTTGAGCATGTTACTTCATGTCTTTGCACTGCATCTTTTCGAGATAAACTAAAATTATGAAGGTAGTTGGTAAAATTAATATTGTTTCGGTCTGCTTTCATAAAATGATTATTTTAAACAAAGTTTAATCACATACCTTTTTGAGCAAAAGCTGCAGGACGGCTTGTTCTCGTTGAAATGTGCTAACTTAACATGGCGGGTCAGGTTGTCTTTGCGTGTGAAAACTTTTCCACACTTCTAAGTTATGGAGAGAGAGAAGCATGAAAAGTTGTTTCGTGCAAAAAGAACAGATTATTATTAGTATCATTTTTTGCTTTTGAAGACTTACATGACAGCATTCATATCTTCGTAAATGTACAGAAGACTTGTGCCTCTTGAGCTCACTTTCTCTTCTAAATGTGGCATCGCAATAAACGCATTTGTGAGGTATAAAATTTAGAAGAGGAAGTTTAGGGGTAACATGAGACGAATTTGATCCGTTTTCATGCTCCCAAGGTCTCCAGTGTCTTGGCCTGTCGTTTGACACTGAATTAAAAATAGTAATTAGTGGGATATTTAAAAGTAACTGCTTTTCAGTAAAAGCTGTTCTATTGGAAATATATTTCCGTTAGGACTTCTTACATCGTTTGAGTTGTCTTTGTGAACACATTCTTGTACAAATGAGAGTTACGCAATACCTGAGATAAAAGAACGTGGGAATCAGAATGGAAATTTGGGAACATTCAAGAGCACAATAAAAATGTGTAGGCACGGTGGAGTTGCTCCACATACTAAAGATATCTGCAATGATGAAAATCTTCCATGATCCTCACTTCTCTTATCTTTACATATTTCAGTGATTCATCCCTTATGTGCCCATTAAATGCATATAGGTATCGATTATCACGTATCGCATTGCAATTTCAGTAAAGGGTGTAGGAAGTGTTACCTAACATTGCCACGAATATTACCTTCGTTCAGAAATTAAGTTAGTTTAGATCAGCTCAAAGCGTCATTAGTTCAAGCGTCAGCGTCAGTACTATACGTACAACATATAATATGCAATTGATAATTTTTATTGTTAAAGTTAAATGCTACTTAACCTCCTATGTCTGGATGGAATGAAAAGTTATGCAGACAAATATATGCAGTTTGTTTTGTAACCTGTAATCATCAATGTGACAAGCACAATCGTAAAATAGGATTTTTATGATTACTTACTGCAGTAAAAAAGGATAGCATACGTAAAAATCTTTGGAGCCACATTTTTTATTTTCTCGTTAGAGCAAAAATCAAAAATCTAATAAATCATGGATGTGTTTTTCGATGTTGAAATATTTCCCGAACTAACTTTCTGCAGTATTATTATTGGGGAATTTAATTCTCTGCTGGGTTTATTTTGCACAGCCCTTATTTAAAAAGTCTCTTCCGGAGGTGTGGAGGTAATAATTACGACAAACCCAGTCAACTTTCTACTTCAAGTTTACAATTTACCTCGCTGAATCTAGCAAGTCTAGCTATATAGATTGCCTTTATTGTTATTGTTAGATATGCAATTAGATTCGACTCAGCTTAATTATGATGCTAATCATAAGTTCGACTCTTTGTCATTTGATATTTCTGATGTAATATATAAGTATTTCTGAGTGTTTACATGTAAAGACCTTTTAAACCGATTAATCCCAACATTATCGACGTATAATTAGAAATCACTGTATAACACGAAAAATTGAAATAGCATTGAAATGGTATTACTGTTTTTTTATTTATATAATCTTACTTGTACAATGTATTTAAACAGCCGTGTTATAAAACAAAGTGTTTTTATATGAATCACCCACGCACAGAACAGAACAAAACAGTGCGATACATATGACTGGTGTTAGTCTTATGCTTAAGATACCTGAAAACCTTGCTTTGACACATTATGTATCGTACCAATAAGTATAAGTATACATACCTAGTTATTAACCTGACTTTGACTCACTGAACGATTTACTTCATATGTGCAGAGAATGAAAGATTTGAATGGCAAAAATATCTGATAATGACAATCTGAATCGGAGCAGGTAATCTCTTTTTTACCAGGAACCAAATCATCTTCTGCCCAAAATCGTGAGAACCGATTATGTAAACGTTAGTTCATATCTTATACTCCACGAGTAAAATCAACAGATCCACATAGGATGTAGATAATTTTATTTGCACTTGCTTTTCGCAAAAAGTTACACGAATATGGAGGCGCTCGTTGCATTACCCACCCATTACCTATGGCAAAGGTTTTTTACTTACAACACGTCATCGTCACAAGTGCAGTGGTGAACACCTAAAGAAAGGGAAATGTAAACACGAGCTTATCAATGAACTGAAACAATCGGCTCATCACCGTACCGTGAGAAAGGCTATCTGTATCAGTCATCAGTGCTGGAAGTATGGGAAAAGTAAACATATCATATTTTCAGGTTTCAGCAGGCAAAATCGCTAATGTGAAAATGTGGGTTATCAAATCACAAGGTGAAATGTCTTGTTTATATTTCAAAAACGTAGAATCAGCCTTTTAAAATTACATGATGCAGTTCTGCAGTTGTACTTGTACTATAGTTATACTCCGGGTAAAGTTAAAAATATAATTTTACTACACAGTTGAATCTCCATGATGCACGCTGACGTTGATGACATGGGTTTTGTGTTTTACTCTTTTAGTGTGTTACTTAATGAAGGACACAAACCATACTTACAAGGTCTTTGCAGTTTTATGGTGCCGTTAGCATTACTTCTTAAATCCCCAATCGTTAGTGTATGTATGTGTAAACCTAGTACCTATNACTTACAAGGTCTTTGCAGTTTTATGGTGCCGTTAGCATTACTTCTTAAATCCCCAATCGTTAGTGTATGTATGTGTAAACCTAGTACCTATATAGTCATCATTCATGCTCAAAGACTAACAATAAGAGAGAGATGGAGTGCTCGGTCCAATAAAGTCGAAAAACGAAATTGTTTGTAGAAATTCAAGAAAAGCTCGGCCTCGGCCATTTAAAATACAAAGTTTAACTGAGGTTTCTACAAACAGTTTCCAGAAGCATTCTTATGGAAAATGAAACCCAAAAGTTTACATCTTAGTTCCTTTAGCTCAGTCCATCTTTTTTTATTAATTTTCTTGGTCTATGTACCATTTCTAATTCAATGCACTTACATTAGATTTGTAGTTTTGTCGGCAATCAGTACCGTCAATAGTATTCATAAAAATATCCCAAAAAAAACTTCCTTAGCTTTGACTCAGTCAGCAACTATATGTAAGTACTACATTCTTCATTCAAACATTTTTTAAAGCAATATTGCTCATTTTCCTTAGGTTAAGTTCCATAGGTTAAGAATGAATCTGTTCTGCTTGTTTGTCATATTCTGTGACGGGGGTTATAATTTATAATGATGACTACAAAAACGTTTATGTATTTATAATTCAATTTAGGAGTACATACTATGAACTACAAAAAATGTCAAAATATAACTCTCTTTCACTAGAATGATCAGTTGCTTGGAATGATTGGTTGAATGTATAATATTATTTATCGACATTTATGTGTTTAAAATGATGGTATCCACTGATAACTAAGAGCATGAATCACGTAGACTGCTGGACTGCTTGCCAAAACGGTTTTCTGTATTTGAACTTTAAATCACGAATGCAAATAAACATCGACACTAAAACTTGAGAGTGGCTATTGTTTTTGAAACAGTTTATAAAGCAAAGCTACATATATTGCTTATTCAAAAACAATGAACGGTATGGTGAAAGTAATAACCTTTCATTTTTGTGAGATTTTTTTACTCAAAAACGTTTTATGGAATATATGTAGATGTTTAATAATATTCTCAACTTCCACATGATATCAAAATCAACGATATGCGCAACGTTTGGAAATTTGATAAGAATACATATTGACATGGCGAGTTTGTCTAACCATGTTTTGCCGATCATTTACAGTTAAAAATGGAGTTTACATGAGGTTTAAACTTTTAATATGTAATAGTAATGAAGCATTTCCATTAAATATGCGCTATATGCAGCCATGCTCAGAAGTATGTTTTAGAATAGATCTTATCATGAACGGATATTAGCACATCTTAAACGTAATTATGCATGCATGATGTACATATGTTGTCATTATATCATGGTGAGTAACGTAAAAGATTACGCTACACATGAAGGGGTTTAAACTGTGATGCAATGCTATTTCCAGTTACTCCATAATTACTTCATTCTCCACAGCAGAGCAGGCACCTCGCCCATGTCGATTGATTAAAGTTCGTTATGAAGTCATTTTCTCTATTTCAAATTTCAGCGGATGACGGATGCATTAAGCAAATAAAATGTAACATAACGGAAGAATCCAAATTCGTGATTCATTGAGCCTTCGTTCTAGTCTCTAGAGATTAAATCAAAATCTCACGGTATGGACTCTATGCTACACAGAATAGTGATTAGGGATACATCGCCTTTTTTGTTTTGTTTCAATTGTGTTGGAAAATGATGAAAGTAAATCAAAAGCTACCTATGCAAAGATAAGAGGTTCTGAGGCTCATGCACCTACCTAACCCATAGCATACAATAATTTAACTCTACAACATATGTCTCGCAATCCTGAAGGGTTGCAGGTTGCACTGGCATAAGAGCCTCTTTCATATTTAAACTTAACTAATTAAACCATAATTGGCGAGCGATGCTTTTAATGACATCTCAGGGTCACATGTTTTTTTTCTGGAACTTAACTGCTATATCATCAATTAGCATTATACAGCTACATGTTATTTGCCTTCACGCCTTTTTACGAATATAAAGTTCAATGATATTAGTTTTTCAGAAAATTTAACCTTTAATGCGCAGTTAAAGTCGGAAAGGTTCTCATAAAAGAGTCAAAAACAGTAAAACAACAATATTATCTAATCTAATCGTGTAATTTTTGGAATTCAGTAATGGGCATCATAAAACATGACTAATAATATGTGACAAGTTTAATCACACTTGTTTTTGAAACAATGGAGCGCATTGTGCAGATGTCAAAACGCACAAAAGCCTTAAATACAAGTACAGAACAGACAAAGAGCAAAATAATCATATTTTACTTTGATTGACCTATCACTTGTCTACATATATTTATTTATTTAATTTCTTACTTTATTCATCTAATAAACTCCCATATGCTGATATAAGGAAATCATTTAACCTCACTTGCTCTTTGAATAAACCCCTAATACTCGTCTGCTGTCACCCATCCAAATTAAATGCTAAATTAGAATAAAAGGAAGACTACAATGCACATAAAATAAGAATTTTTAGATCAATTCTGGGCAGTGACTAAAGTGATGGATTTTTGTTTAGGAAAACCTGGAAATGTGGCTGCATTCCAACGATTAAGTATTTAGTACAAAGTATATTTTGCAATATTTTGCATTCAACTTTCTCAATCTTGTTTGGAGTCGGTCATTTAATTTTTATCGCATTTGGGAATAGGATACAGTCACTCAAGACTATTTACTGCTATTTAACAAACTTGAAGGTCACAACAATGTTCTTAACAATTGTATTAAATCTCAAATACAAAAGTACTTTAAGATTAACAGACCTCACTTTCTATGCGCAAAATACGAAACATGGACCATGTACGATAATTGGATTGCGTTGTGCCGTAGATGTAGATATTATCTAAATGGGTGGGTTAATGTAAATGTGAATAATTTCATTGTTTTAAAAAAAAATGTTTATTTTTGAGTGCACAAGAGAAGAAAAGATCGACTGATATGAAAATGATAATGTCCAATGCCAATTTGAAGTTGAGTATGAATGAGTATACACATTTACGATGCCCACGATCAATACGAGGAACCTCAACCTTACCACAAATGATGATTAACAAATCATGATGGATTTATGGATAAAACCTTCACCAAAAATGCAGTTGCCTGAAATACATCAAGTAAAGGTAAATTTGTCAAATGCTTCCCTAGCTAATTTTTCTCCTCCACATGGAGTTAGCGCTTCCCTTCGTTATTAAAAAAAAGTGGTCTTGGTATATGGCGTACTTGTACTATGCATAAGTTGTGTTGGAAAAGTCAAATGGGCAATTTAAAGTTGTGCGAACTGTTTCGATTCCCTATTTACGTAGCGTTAATTTCATTTCAGCTAAATTATACCTTTCACTTGGAAAATTAAGGAAAAACATGCATGGCTGGAGTTCTTTATTAGCATTAAATGTTAAATTAGCATTTCTTTCTCCACACTTTTTTCGCTAACATTGAATGCTACGTTATTGAGCCTTTCACAAACAGCAAAACTTTCTCTTTATAGTACTTTATATAAAAAATTTGTCGAACTTGTTTATAAAAAATTGAGAGAATCTTTGTCGATTTCCCCCAATTTCCAGAAAGTTTTTTTTTAAAAATTTCCAACTCTTAATATGGTCTGGTCTTACCTTATAAAGAAGAAATAGTCATGTTAGTCTTGTCTGTTTGCACGTACCATGTACAATGAGCAGAGATTTGCATACGTAAGTATTGGAATAATTGAATAATCTAAACTGTCACGTCCGGACGGTAACAAAGGTCCATGCTTAAGCCTCATCTTGCCTTTTTAATAGATTCTAACAGATTTTGGGTCTGAGATCCCAAGGGGGAACTTAAAAGATATTTGGCTGAAAATTTGTTTCATGGGTGTATTTTTAATTTTGATGTAAAGGAAGACGAATTCGGTGAGAAATTGGAAACTTTCCGTACCCAGGTGCCCGAAAATCGCAAGCACAGCATCCCACACTACATTTTGGTGTTTTTGAGAATGCCTAGAGTATACACTTTTACATGGAGTTCGATTATATAACACTCGGTAACGTTTCTCCATCTCCCAAATAAACGGCTGGATCAATTTTTATGTAAATATCACCAATTGAAAGCTTATTAAAACCTGGAGAGAGCAAATGCAATTGTTTTTTTTAAACATATTGTTAGTAAACTAACTAAAACCACGATTTTAACTTTCTTCAGTGCGTTGAGCATGACGCATTTTGTAATTCTCCCAGTCAACACAGTTCAACCTAATGCATGAATGCATTGTACTGGTGCTGTTAAATTGGTTGAAATTGTTAACACTGAATAAAGCTCAAGTTCAAGTTCAAGTTTGAGGATTCCTCGAGTAGATAATTTTACATGTAATAGCGCGACCATATTTTTTTATCACATAAATTACAACCATTTTTAAAAAGTCTCCTCTAGTATTTATATACCATTTAATTTTAAATGGGGATCTACTGTTTTTTTTATATTTTGATGAAAATTAGTAATTAAGGATAATTTAATGCAAGAAAGGGAAATGCGATACGAAATACCAAAATGTTCGAAAATCGCAAAAACGGCAGCAAATTTAAAATTTGTGGTTTAAATAAAATAAACTTAAATCGATAAATAAACTCAAATTATTTAAATAAACTCAAAACCTCTCTACAGCCATAAAATTGAATAAAGCTCAAGTTCAAGTTCAAGTTTGAGGATTCCTCGAGTAGATAATTTTACATGTAATAACGCGACCATATTTTTTTATTACATAAATTACAACCATTTTTAAAAAGTCTCCTCTAGTATCATATTTTGATGAAAATTAGTAATTAAGGATAATATAATGCAAGAAAGGCAAATGCAATACGAAATACCGAAATGCTCGAAAATCGCAAAAACGGCAGCAAATTTAAAATTTGTGGTTTAAATAAAATAAACTTAAATCGATAAATAAACTCAAATTATTTAAATAAACTCAAAACCTCTCTACAGCCATAAAATGTCACTATTTAGTTGAGCATTGTCAAAGTGCACAAAAATGTGGATCGAAAGTTAAAACGTATAATTGCTGTTTCTTCTCACATCTCGAAAAGTTTTATGTACAAGTTTAGTCTGTGCTGAGCTGAGATTAATTCAATGCATCTACGCAATTACTGTGTCCAGTTATCTCAAAAAGAAATTCACGGTCCCCTAATAAATCTAGAAAACAACATCCAACTTTTTAACTTATTCCACGGATATTGCACAAAAAATACCACACTGTATAACCCAAATCCGATAACCCAAATTGCAAACTTTTAGAGGTTAGCGGTTAGCCATCTTTGAAGTTTTACGGAGATTAATTTGGTAAAAACTACAATTTTCAACCAGAATTCACGCCACGCTTTTGTTTGCGTGAACATGATTCCAGAGAATTGTCTGCAATCAATCAGTGGCTTTCCTTTACATTTCAAATAGTTGTGTAAACAACAATGGCAAATGCACGATGCGACAAAGTTGAATAATTCAAATTCCCTGTTTAATTGCAAAACCATTCAGATTCTAGATTTATGAATAAAGCTGACAGCAAACATATTCTAAATGTTGTCCTTTATGAAAACCTTACATTACTTGCCGAACCGAAGAAACTTTTTCGTACTATAGACACTGTCAAATGCGTCACAAAAGATCAAACAGTTCGATTTTTGGAAGCTGATTTCCTAACTAAACTAATAAACATAAATTCATATTTTTTTTACTATTTCATTCCTATTTTTATTCCCTTCAGGACTATTTATACTATTATGTATTCAAGAGGTTGGAAGTTTATTAAAATGAATTTCTTAGTTACACTGGCAGAGAAAATTTCGATCTCCCAAAATTTTGTTTGCATTGAGGTGAAAAAATTCGAGAAACTGGTGAGCTGTAGGACGGAAGTTACGGGACAGAGAAAAAAAAATTCCTTTCCAGTGAGACTTAAAGTGTCTTGGTCTTGAATATGAATGTTACGAAGGATCATGTAATGAAAGCTTGAGTCTTCAAAAAATATTTACTTCCAAAAACGCCAAAAATGTCAAACGTTTCAATATGTAATTAATAAAATTAAAATTTGAGGCGTAGTTGATTTGCTTTGCTATGTTCATTTTTGGTTTTGGTTTTGTTTGGTTTGGTTGTCTATTGCTTGCGATCAGATCGACATCTTGTACATCAAATTTTTATTATTCAGATTAGGTACATTTCTCCTCTCTCTGCAGCCCTTAGGGACAAAGTAAAGCACTCTTTCATAGAAAGAAAATAATATTCTCACTTTTCACCCAGGTTTTTGTATCAAAAGTTTTCATACAAAACTCTCGTTTGGAATATCAGAATAGCATCTTGATCTTGCTATCCCACATGTGCTTGTACGGAACAGCACTATCAATGGTGGTCTTTTTTGGAGCGTTTTTCACCTCTACTCAAAAGCTTTTTATTTATTAGAATGGATGAGTAATCCAGTCACCAGTACATACGTCAATACAGTTTGTAATATTGACTCTAATTGTTGTGATTAACTAGTTGCGCACCATCCTCACTTAGGATTTAAAAAGTTTTTTTGTGAACAGATACTTCTAAACCAGTTTTATGGAATGATTTTTGTTGACAACTAAAATAATTGATTATTGGTCCTGGAATAATGATACAAGTGTGTTATTTGTATTCTATCTAATTTGATGTGCCAAAGCATTTGTCATCTGATGTGCTCTTTATGTACTTTGAAATCATTGTTACCGTTGTTGCTTTTTTATTAGTGAATGAAAATAAATTTGCGAGTTCACCTTCCATCACGGTTGACAGTTGATGGGTTGTCATTGCCGGTCAGGCGGTGTCGACATCAGGCTAAGCATTTGTTACCAGTGCCAGTTTGATATATGCTTTATGATTTTTCATTCTTGCATCTTGTTCTTTGTAAGTACGTTAATACTGAACTTTGACATAAAACGGGCTAGCCTTGTTTATTGTTAGGTATATATAACTACTTGTGACATTGACATGACATGTCACATGTGACTTGATAAGAATGTTCAATGTGTGTTTACAACTACTGACTACGCCATTACCGATGACCGGCAACCATCAACAGTAAAACCGCAGACTAACTACTAAATAAATTTGATGAAAAAGCAGATTAAAGAATTTGCAATGCGTATTATTTTCACTTCACAATCGGTGGTGTGAGTGAGAGTTGCGTGTTCCCGTGCACATTTTGTTGTAATTGTAACTTTTAACAAGTGGTTTCATAGCAAGTTCATAATATAAGAGATAAAATGACGCCCAAACCAGTGCCAGTGGTTCAGTATCCTCCCGGTCCTAGCCATATGCAACAAGGTCAGACTCCTCCTGGTGGAGTTCCTCATCAAGGATGGATGCCAATGGGAATTGCACCTCAGACACCGTTATCTAGTCGAGAACCTCGGCTGTATAGCAGCAGCGGAGGAGGTACGTTTAAAATTACTGAATTGATTTTTGCATGGGTTATCATTCATCACACATACACTACGACATTTGTAAGTAATTAGGTTTTTGTTTGATTTATGCTATAAAGGATCACCTCCAGGAAATGCTCATTTTCAGCCAGGTAGAACTCCATACTCTCCAGGGTCGCAGCTTGGAACACCTCCAACTAATCCAGGATCATCTGCGACGCCATCACCCAGAATGGAAACTTCTTACAATATAAATAGACCCGTTTCTGGCGTTACAGGGCAGCAGACGTGCTCCCCTCCTCCAGGTTCTCAAATTTCTGGTTCCACGCAGTTTGGCTTAACTGATCAAGAACTCATAGAACATGCTGCTCGCGCAACCGATAGATTGATGAATAACGACTTGAGAACACCGAGCCTTTATCACAGCTTAATGCAAGCTCATGATCCGCAGCTGGCTCAAGCAGGTTTACAAAATAGAATTTGGCTCGTGGAATTAATACTGATAATGTTTGATTGTAAAATACAAACAATAAACTTATCTTAACGTTAATTGCAGGTTTAAGACCTATTAGTGGGTTCATGGATCATGACTACCCTCCAGTAATTCAGCAGCAAATTATTTCCGAAAATCATTATACAGTGGCTCATAGTGCACCAATACCTGCCGAGTTAAACGAAATGCTTGGTCGTAAGTTCAGTATAAATATTTAAATGGTGAATGATGAAATGAAACGAATGCATACAGTGCAGAATGCAGACCACTTTCACTTAATTTATCGTTACGGTTAACTAAACGATTCCCATTAAATTACAATTTTATCCAGTCTGGTAATGCTCTGCAAATCTATGGCGTGACGTTCTTTCATTTAAAAAACGATTTAGCTTCGATCAGAGTTCACCGCTCACTTCTGTTTCTTATTTATGAATAATTTAGAAGGTGATGCGAAAACCTGTAAGATGGGTGTATTCCCGGAAATATTTAGAGCGTGGATGACAATAGAAAGTGATCTCTACTTGTGGGACTTCCGAGACGGGTTTGCATCCACTCATTTTATAATTTCATTTAACCGACTTTAACTGTAACAATAACCCACAAAATGATGTAATGGTGTGCATTATTAAACAGAAGTGACCTATCATTTTACGATGGACTGAAAGAACCGATTATTACGATGGCCTTAGTCCCTGCAAAACCGAATGTGTTCGTCGCTTCTATCAAACAGTTATTATGTATCTCCACAGCCTCTGAAATTGTTATTCTTGGCTTTATTTTAACCGATCCCAGCCTCCCTATGTCTCCAACATCGCAAGGTGAGTATTTATTCAAAACTCACAGTAACAACTCCAAATAAAATCTGTGATGTGTGCTTGTATGCTAAAATTTTCGCATTTTCGCATGCTTAGTTCTCGAGCTTGTACCTCAACCGATATTCGTCATACCATCCGACAATTTAAGATTTGTTGTAATACATGGGACCAATAGTGGCAGAATCTTTCTTGGGGCAACGAACGGAACTGTGCATGAAGTATCGTACCAGGTAGAACATTTTTATATTTTTTAACTGCATCAAAAAAGTGTTTTCAATAACAAAATTTTAATTATTTGAAAGGCCGGTCGAGGTTGGTTTAACGATAGGTGTTGGAAAAAAGATCTCTCCAGTGGGTACTTTTCAACATTTTTTAAATTTATCAGCTCAGGCGGGCAAGGAGACGCTGTAATCCAAATTGCTAGTGATGACGAAAGACACATTTTGTACACTAGAAGCCTTTCTGGAGCACTTTATGGAAACTTCTGTTTAGGCCTATGATCTCGGAGCAGATGGAACTGGTTTTAAAGGAATAGGCCATATGACTTTTGAAGGCATTGTTAATGAAGTTATAACAGTCTCTAAAAAAACGCTTGAGCCAAATCTTGTAAAAAATGTGTTGACCATATCACCTATAAAAATGGGTAAGAATAATGGAACAAATAATTTCTCATACTCACTCGTTTATATCAATTAAAGGTTTTTATTTAGGTTTTACAATTAATGGAATTTTTAAAAATTCAGGTGAACTATGCATGATAGCGGTTTTGGAAAGTGGAACGCGTTTGTACTACACATGCTATAACCCACTAAATAATGCTCAACGAGATAATAACATTCGTCCGAATGTATTTCAGCTTATTCATATCCGACTTCCTCCTGGTCACTGTCCAGCAACATCTCTTCAAAAACCAACTGCCGCTCATATGGCTTTTTGTTCATTAGGTATAAAAATAATTCTTTTCTACCTTAAATAATAGAATCGAGTCATATGTATCTCACATATCGAATGTAAAGTATTCAACATTCAATTAATTGAATTTGCGTAGTTCTTACTGACTTACGTTGTGGTTTGGAAACAAAAAAATCAAAGTGTTATGTTTATGTATGTTCAGGGATCCTGGCCTTGGCCTCGCATACCAATCAAGAACAAGACAGTTTTTGGATAATGAACCCATTACTATATCCTACACAGTGCCTTGCAGAAGTGTTTTCGATTCATAAGTTACCCGGCAGAGCAGTCGATATACAGTTTATTCCAAATACAGAGTATGACATTAGTTTGCAACAGGTCCCTGATGTTGTTACTCAACATTTGAGATGGCACAAACAACTTGTTGTGCTAACTTCGTCCGGGAGCGTCGTATACAGTGCCAATAAACCGTATCAGATGTTAAAGTCATTATTAGTTGAAAAAAAAGGACCGGAAAACGTCAAAGGCCACTTTGAACTAGGACTTGGACGAGAATATCCCCTGTCAAATTCATTTTTGTTGGCTGTACATCCGTTTGATCGCGCAGATCAAGTTGTGTATGATATGGCTATTCGGGCATTGTTTTTATATGGCAACTTCGAGACTCCGAGTCATCATCAACAAAGCTTTGACAGTGGTCGGGCACAAAGTAAATAAATAATTTATGACGGTATAAAATACCAATGAAGTCCATGTAATTAAACCTGTACTGTAACTTATGTGCGTTTTAACTCACAGGTCCACATGATAGGTCCTTAGAGTTCAATCCAAACATGGTGTCCACTCCACGTCAGGAAATTCCACAGCAGATGTACACTAGCGGCGAAGCTCAGAGCTATATTAGCCCACCTTTGGCGGGTAATCCATATCCAAACCCTGGAGTAAATCAGCAACAAATGTACTCTAGTCCAACACCCGGCATAACACACCAGCAGCCAGTTATGATGGGATCCGTTCAAGAAACTTATCAGTGGCCATGCTCTCCTAGACACGATGCAATTTACCTTGTGGTTGGTCGAGTATTGTATGAATTTTGGCATCGACCATTAGTGAAGATTGCAGTCATTGATGACCCGAATTCTCCAAAAGTGGTAATCCAAAAAAAAAGAACCTGACGTCCAACCAATATATCTTGGTTATCTTGGTGGTTTTAGAAATAATCATAGCTTTTTTTTACTTAGCTGTTTCCAAATGTCCAAGGCGATGAAGTCACATATGCAACTGCATTCCTTCACAGTATTTTGGTCTTCCTCAATGAAAACCCATCCATTTGTTTGTTGAGGTAAATTTTGAATATGCGTAATACGAGAGGGAAACCCCAAAACAATTTTTCTTTTTATGGACGAATTGAGGATTATGAATCTGTCCTAACTAATTTATTAAATTATATTTGACTGATAGAACCTCAGTGACACCAGCTTTTGGACCCGCCAATGTGTCAGATGGCCGGCTATTACAAGCGCAAGAATTCGAGCGTAACTCCTTAGCTGCATTAAAGAGCTTTCTAAGCATAACTCTAGAAGTTCTAGGGATGTGGAAGATTTTATGTGATCATCAGTTTCACATCGTCTTACAGGTACTTTTCTCTTAGGCTCTTTTATGTGTCTAAAATCTAACGATGCGCCTTAGGTGAGCTTAATTATGATAGATCCTAAATATCTATATCTTTTTGTTATAATAATAGGGACTAGATGAACGACTTCAAACCACTACTATGAGACAGTTGATCATAAGTGGACAAAATACAGTTTCTGTGATTATAAACGCTTTAATATCTAAGTATGTTCTGAAAATTATGTCATTATGTCATCGTTTATTTTCAAGCAAGCCTGTGCTAATCGGACCAATTTTTATGTAGGTATCTTGGAGATAACGCAGCAGTTGATGCAATTAGTCTTCGCCTACGTGAAGTATGTCCAACATTATTTCGAAATGAAGATGCGATTGGATCGAAAGTTGCTGAAATACTGGCTAAAGTAAAGAATATTGCGGACGTCAGGGAGAAAGAAGCTCTACTTAAGGAATCCCTTGTCCTTTCAGAAAAGATTTCTGGGCATAGCCGAATTAACATAAATAATTTTTGTCGCCAGTATGGTGAGCTTGGGTTTCCTGTGGGAGCTGTAAAATTGGTTGTATCTTCTGCTAAGGCAGCAGATCCTGATGAACTGGCAGTTAACGTTGTAAAAGTTACGGTGTCAAATCAGGATCCAGCCGCCGTCAGGGCCTTTCAAAGTCGTACAGAAATTTACAAAGTTGTTTTTGACATGTTGGACCACTACGTTTCCCTTGCAACTAACACACAGTCGCCTGTGCCGACAAATAGCGATGATCGAGTGCATCCCGCTATTGTGGCTCAAAAATTAGCTGATGAAACTATTCATGCAATTCTTTCTTCTGATGACGAAGCCTTTCACATAACGTTATATAATTGGCTACTAGAAAGAAAGTTGTTTGATCGGTTGTTAGAAATAAAACATGCGTTTTTGGATTCATTTCTTCAACGCGCCGCGGATGCCGTTACAACTGGAAAATGGCCAGGTGGAGGTACTCCTGCAAATGATACTCGTGTTCTTGACCTGCTATGGAGACACCACGAAATGAGTAGTAATCACACTGCTGCTGCTCAAATATTATCAAAGTTAGCTGAATCAACCACGTAAGTTATTATAACCAGTAAACGTTTGTATAATAAGTCTTGTCTTAAACTACGAGTTTGTTTATTGTTGGTGTCTTGCTACTTTACTGTCAAGGACTGGTCTGAATTTGCAACAACGGTTAGAGTATTTGTCTCGAGCGATTATCTGTTGTAAAAGTACTTCTAGAAGAGGAGATTTGCTGGAAACGCTGGAGGATAAGTTAGATGTCGCCAGAATACAAAAATCTATATTAGATTCTCTCAACCTGAGATTATCGACGCTTTCCTCCATGAACACAGGAGCGGAAGCTCCTGCGGAAGTTAAAATTCTCGAAGAAGCGAAGGATAGACTTAACTCGCAGCTCATGAATATTACACAGGTGCCTTTGAATTATTTTTATTCTTGTTCACTATCAATCATCTGTGTTAATGCATAAATTCTTAAATAGCTCTACAGTGAATTTGCTCATCCATTGAAATTACATGAAGCAAAGCTAGAGATCTTTCATGCAGCGGGACATGCTGACAGGAAAGTAATTGAAGCAGTATGGGCCGACATAATTGAAGCTGGTAATAAAAAACTACCGTGATTTCCGATTTTCTTTTTTAATAATTCTAGATAGTTACATGCGAAGTATTTCTTGTTTAGTAAGTCTTCGTTTGTATTTAACTTTCTTAGAATTGAGTACCATCAGCAGACGTCCTGCCGAGGCACAGATGGAGATGATACGTAGGAAGCTAGTTGCGATAGGAAGGAAATATAGCAGTTCGCCGTCATTTTTTCCTGTTGGTAAGTGAATTTAATTTACGGAAAAAACATTTATACGCTCTCATAACTTCCTCAATGACAAGTCGTTCGTTTTGGGAGCTTATAAAATGTTATTAATAATAAGTAGAATCGGTGCCTAAATTCAAGCGATTTTTTTCTCAGAATATTTAATAGAGCACTTGGAATCTATGAAACCTCAAGACACCGCTGATATCGGATGGGTATTTACGATAATGATGGAAATAGGTGTCACATTTTTGGACGTATTGATTATTTATGAGAAGTAAGTTGCTAAATTCAACACGATGAATATTCCAATGGCTTGTTTGTAAATTTGCTCTAATTCGTGTGCCGTAGGTTGTGGAAACGATTAAATATAAAAGAAAACACATCCGCAGATGAAATTCAAATAGCCAAAGTTATTATTTACATGGTGGAAATGTTTGCTTGTAACGAAGTTGATTTAAGGGCTGTACATCACTTACGGTTAGTGAGTTTTAATTCAATCCCAGCTATTGTTTTTACTCTTACTTTATTTAAGAACTTACGATTAGTTAAGTCCATGTGAGAGGACATAAATCTGTATATTTCAGTATATTTACAAATAATTTTCTGTCTGTAATTTGCAGATTTGAGCTGTTAGAAAAATGTAAGCAGTTAATCGCTCACATGATGGTGGAATTCTCTGGAAGAACCGATGACACTAAACAGATAAAAGCTCAGCTGGATAGAGTTCAAGATAAATTGGATAGATATAAAATAAATTAATTTTTGTACTGAACGTTTTTGGTAAACAAAACTATGTACTGTGATTTTTGATGAGACACTTCAGCATGGGAATTTATAGTTTGCCCTGTTAAGAAAATATGTTTAAGATCGTTTTTATTGCGATTGTATCTTATGAATCATGTAGCCTCCCCATACTTTTTGTTAAGCTGCTCGTTGTTGATTTTTGAGTTTATATTTAACATTTTGTACTTCCGAGTTTTCTTTTCTGTGTTGTCATAAACAATGTCTCTGTAGTAAGAGGCACAAGTCGACCAGACACTAAAGTTGAATGAAATCGTCCGTGGAAGACAAGCCTTATCTGAAATTGAATCTGTAGTATTGGATTTGGAATTATTAATTTATGTATGTATTTGGTTGTTTGTTTACGTTTCCTTGTGGGATTAACTTACCTATATGTATGTATGCCTTAATTGACAGTGATATAAAAAACTTCCCTCCTACATTAGTATTATTCAAGCTCTATGTTGAATTTGTTTTAGCAATTTAGCATCATAGAACTGCTTAGGATTGGGACCTTTAAGAAATTATAGCAAGTAGTTTAGAAGGACGACGCGATTTGTTTAAGCGGTTGCAAATTGTGCCTATACTGACTGTTACCTAGTTAGCGCCGTAACGGGCACAATACCAACAGTAATTATAGGCTATGGCGATTTTTTGTTGTAAATTTATGTGATTTCCACTATAAATGTTCCAACAGAGTGGCATTCCGTTTATATAATTAAAACATCTCAACCCACTATCGCTGAAGGTATCCATCCGGATCCCTCTTGTGTGCACAATTATAAATTGGAGAATGTGAAAGGGAAATAGAATTCATTATCTTAATCCCTCCCTATGAGAATTTTTCCATCTTAATCTTAATATGCAATAAACTCTAGCTTCGTCAGCGCTTACGAGATAACCATAAATTCATTTTATATACTTTAGTTTCATCCAGTTTCCAATTCCAAGTTCCAACCCACCTAAGTAAGAGTTCTGATTGCCCCCAGCAAGTTGTGCACTTCCGCTGCACTCATTTGGAAGTTTTGGAATCGGTAGATTTAATATTGATATAATCGCTCGAAAGGTGAGTGACAGGGTATGCAGTAGGGTTATCTGATATGCATAAAGAAGGGGTAGACAGATAGACTTTCATATGTGCTCTTCCACACCACTTTCTCACAGACACAACAACACAACACCAAAAAACAGTTCATTCCATCCACGTCTACGTCTACAAAATCCTCATGATATGAATATGATGCGATGTTCAATGAATGAACTGTGTACATAGTTACATAGTATAGTCATGCGCATTTGCATTAGTCTTGTGCACAAATTGGGGTGAATGAGAAGGACTTTTAATGCTTAAATAAGCACAGGCAGAACTCTGTGCTAGTCATATTGATAATTGGTGTTCGTTTCGGCGGTAAGAGTAGGATGTACAAGATTATCTGTTTGTAATCTGCAATTATTTCACAGATTTTCAGAAATTGAATACTAACAAAATGATCATTGATTAATCAAATATCAACATCCCTCGGACTAATAATACAATACGTGCTTGTTTGTAAAAAAAAGTGCATTGCACATGATAGTGCATCACACATACTTTTCACTTTTTATGTGTGTTTTAAATGTGAAAATGTGAAAAGTAACGGAAAGATCATGGGCTGAGTATGAAATTTTAAAAAATGAGATTATTATTTTTATTTGCGTTTACTTCAACTTTCACCACTTTAAATTTAGAATTCAATTTTGAGCGTTGAGTGAAATTCAGTTGTTTATATTGTCT
>JAHZNA010000763.1:0-12180 GCA_027743935.1 Sinodicranocentrus sp. ZH6 | reverse complement strand
CTTTCTTTTCCTCCGAATCGCCATAACAACAGAGGACACTATTCACTCGAAAGTAGATGGCTCTTCCGGGAAGAAAGGATTCGAATATTTTACTCATATATAAATGAGTATCCAAGTTTGTTGCAAAAGCTTCCTTGTTGGCATTATCCGCAGGGAAGGTCTTTGTTAGACACAAAATGTAATCTGAAGGCGGGACAGTTGAATTTTTAGATGTCGCTAGTTTGTTTAGCAATGTGGCACAGTTGTTGACAACAAGACCAACTTTAAAGTTGTACTTTTGACCCAGCTCACTCACTCGTTCTAGCACAGCTTCCGGTGAAGTTTGACTCTCCCAGTTTGTCAAGTGCAAGCCACTTAGATGAAGAATGGAAGGAAGCCCAAGGGATATTTTCTCTGCGAGCTTTTCAATCTGCTCAAAAATTTCGCTACAATTTCCGCTCTCCACAGAAATATCCAGATAGAGGTTTCCTCCTCCTTCACCCAAATCCTGCAAAACCTCAATAAAGTCATTCTCCAGTAGCAAGTTGAAGGTCTTGAGGTCTGGAAATGAAGGACGCCATATTGAGCTACGAAAAATTCTTAATATCATTCATTCAACAATTTTTGATTTTTAATCACCCCTCAACTGACGTGCCCCATTCCTAGGAACTAGCTCTACACTTTTAAACTTGTGAAGAGAAAAGAGGAGCATAGTCTCAAGTTCATTGACAGTTAATGTTTCCTCCCCTTTCCTCATATGTAAAGTCCCCCCAGTGAAATCTGTATCAAAGGGAATTCCTCCTTGTGCTATCTCCCCTGACCATTCCACACAAGAATCCAGGTTCCAGTGGGGGTCAGGAGATTCATTTCTAAAATTCCTATAAACGTAGACTGGGATATTTTTCGTAATATCTGGAATAACTTCATCACCTACTTTAACAAATGACCACCACGTAATTCCCCTTACGGCACCAGGAAAATCAGGAAAAATATTCTGGATTACAACTGGAAAATCATTAATCCTTGCCCATGATCCTATTTCTTCAAAATAAGTATTAGCCCTGAGCAGATCCTGATCACAGTAGAAATTAAAAGTAGGATCTTTTGCAGGAAGAAAATAAGGTTGCATTATTAATTTCACTTTCACGTTTGGCTTCACTTTTTGAATCTCTTGTCGCGCCAATACTGCCTCATTTAGTCTTTGCAGGATGTGACTCTTATAAAATTCCATGGAATAGTTTGCTTCTGCTGCTTTTAAATAGTCAATAACAAGTTCCCATTGGAAAGCAGCAGCGTGGTGAAAAAGAAAGCCGCAGCTTTCTCTCGTCCTCTCCATAGCTGTAGATGGTTGGATGGAGGAAACTCCAAAATTATAATCACAGAGGACCGGAATCCCTCCAATAGCGCTGTCAAACCAAGTCGGCTTTTGTGAAGGTTGATCCCAACCAAAATCCAGATTTTCCAAGAAAATATTCCTCCTTTCTAGCTTTTCTCTGGAAGCCACTGCTTGATTCGAATTTCTTAAACTGGTTGCCACGTACACTGTTGCTTTCAAAGGTTGCGACAACCTTTCTCCGGATGCTAATTGATCCAGGGTATTTTCCAGTTTTACCCAATCTGTGGAAAAACATTGATGTCAGTTTAAAAAATAAATACATAAATATCTGGTAATAACTTGTTGCTTGATGCTTTATACCTGTAAAAAGAATGTAGATTCTTGAATGAAATGAGGAGATTCTGTCCATTACTCTTAACAAGTATGCGGGTGAGGTGTCTTCAGAGATTTGATAAAGCCATGGGATAATGACGCTTCTCTGGGTAACACTCCTTTTCCTCCTTTTTATTTTACCAACTTTTGAAGAAAAGGACGGGTTTGGGGATAAGGGTAGTCGCTTATCTAAAAAATTGCAAGACTTTCTAGTCCTATCAGTTAAGTAATAATCATTTCCATATAGCATTTAAAGACGTGCATCAATACTGACCAGTTTCATAATGAAAATGTAGTTCCTCCTCCTTCAAAACATTTTGCAGTGAATCCTTGCCCTTGCTCCAGTCCTCTTTTTCTCTTTCCAATGAGTTGTCAACGAGCTGCGGGATGTTGTAATTTATCCCTTCACTCACCTCCCTTGTCACGACTTCACTCACCATCAAAACATATTTTATGAAGACTAAAAGAAAAATAGATATTGAAGCTGGCTTCATCTTCGCCATTCTCACTCGAACATTTAAACCTAAATTACTGAGGATGAGACTACTCCACTGTTCCTTCTTTTTATTCACAATGAGTTTTATTCCAGAAGTCACAATCTATTATTCATTTTTTGGACGGCACTGGAGTTTTATAACACGCCATGGATGAAGCTATGCATATGTTTCGCTTTACATCTTCATTTTTTCTCTGTAAACTCGCCAATTGCCAATTAGTTGGCGAAAACAGTTCTAATCTGGTACCACAGACATGACCTGATTCATTCATTATGTATTATTCAAGTTCTCTGCTGGGCTTTTTGTGCAATGTACAGCTACATATTAGGTCATCAATCATCATCATCATCTTGTTGAATTTTCAGACACAGACATTCGCATCAAGTGTTACGCATTTTACTGTGTTAAATATTATTTGCGCATGAGAAGCAATCTACTGGAAGAAGAAGAGCACATTATTGCTTCATCCAGACCAATGAAACACAGAACTGAGGATGATGAAGATGACCTCAGTATCATTCTTCACTCATCTTCTTGATTTGTTTATTAGGGCTACATTTCACATTTGCCAACCTTGTCCAAGTTTTGCCAGAGAGTAGTCTGCAAAACAAGCAGCTCAGTTAAACCTCTCTTCACAAAACAAGCAAAGCCTCATTCACAATCTTTCTTTCATTAATTAGGCTTAGGTGACAGCAAGTAAGAGTGAGTCTGAGCTGGATTACTGGACATTTATAATTAATAATTAAATGTAACAAGAAAGAGGACTAGAAATAAGTCTGTAATATAATATCCACATTATACTCCGTTGCATTATTGTTGCACTGAAAAAAAGTAATAAATTCATTCACCTTTCATAAATGCATGGTTTAATTCGTGCATAAGAGCTGGAGCTCATATTACATTACATCCATAAAACTCCTTCCATCCTACTATTGGTTGAATTTGAATTAAGCTTCAATTTTATTCCAAGAAATGACATTTATGAATTGGCAGAACTTTTATAAAAGGAAGTTCAACTTACTCGAAAGTCTTCATTGTCAACTAAAACCACTTCCCTCGTAATTTATCTCTTGGGTAATTTTTGTCATTATTTACTATTTATATTTAAATATCTTATTTAAAAGAAATTAAAATGTCAGCTTCAAATTAACAACTTTCGAGGAATATAGGGTAAACTTGAATAAATTGAAATCTTGTCTCTTGAAGAATGTCTTGTTTTTTATAAAAATTCTGATTCTGATATAATTTTCTGTTCACATGAAAAACTAATGATGATTAGTGATTAGGACAAAGTAAATCTCGTAATAATATGAAATGAGGATTGTGCATACATATTTATTTATGTTTGCATGTAAGAAACAGTTTTTCTTGTTTCTTTTTTTATTATTAAATTGCAGAGATTGCTGATTTCCCCCCTAACAACTATTTAGTCATTAACATAAACTTTTCAAGGCAAGTATTGAGTCTTTTGTCGAAACCAGTTCGTGTTTATTGAGGTGATCACAGTTGAAAGAATTTGACAGCGCAAGCGAGAAAAAAACATGAGGACCTCATTGATTTTCATTTATGTCACTTCATTCATCATTCAAGCGACTGGTGATGAAGCGTATTAATATATATAAATATTGCACTGATTTGTTTTACAATTAGATTTTATTTTATTTTGGCAGTTACTGCCAAAGACAACGATGGCTGTCCAATAATATTATATCAACCAAAAATCATTTCATACTGCTAAATTTCTCTTTTTTGTAAAGTTGCATACCACAAACTTTCCATACGAGAGCTATATATGGAATAAACTTTAACAAACACAACCCTCTTTGAATTATTGTTTTGATAAAGCTCTTTTTAATGTAAAAAATATTTTGATGATGGAAACATTTGAAAATGAAATCTAAAGAGTGAGCATATTTAAAAGATTATTAATGTAATCCGAAAGCAATACAACCTTATCACTTCTCATGAGATTGAGGTTTCATGGGCAAGGAAAAAACTCAAATCAACTCATTTTTCATGAGATTAATTCTTTTTCTCAGAAAGAACAACCATCTCCCTACTCAAAATTCTACCTGTTCTGATTAATTTAAATATCTGTACGTATAAGCTCCTTTTCATTCACTTAATCCATCTCACTCTCTCTTTCTCTAATTCACTAGTTCATTTATGGAGTTAATCTGAAATAAATAAAACGAGCTTCATTTGTACAACTCAGGTACAATATGATACATAGGATTTTATTACTTTTATTGAGTTAATGGTAAGATTGTGCTTCAAAGGAGTATAAGATTAAATTACAAACTGCCCAGCGATTACAAATACTGGCTAAGCTACGGCAAAGCCAGAAATGTCGATGGGAATATGTTGGGGAACCCTTCATTGAAATTATTTATTGTCTTGATATCCAACAAGCAAGGGAATGCTGATATCAGCGATTCCAGAATATAACGGCAGTAAAGGCACTGGCATAACGCAGCTTAACCAGTATGGATAAGCCACGGCCATACGTGCATCAAGCCTTTGCAATTGTTTTGTGATTGGTTCAAACTACATAAGGCCAATATTGGTCATATACATGTTCGATCTTGTTGAACGTTTGCAACTGAATGCCTTGTTTTTTGTGCAAATGCCAAAAAGCTCAACGGAAAAAACTAAAAGCAAATTCCACTTATTCACTCTATCACAAAGGAAAACCAAAATTCAACTCTTCAACCAAAATTTATTAAATAAGTGCATTTAAATCTTTAAAATAGTTTTGTATTTTTTACTAAATCAAGTAGAGTCAAAGATGAAAGATTTTGCTGTAGTTCATTTTTTACGAGAAAATTCAGTGTGATTTTGTGCACTCGTGTGGGGTAATTGAAGATAAATCAAAGTGTTACTACCCAAAATCTCGTTCAAATAACTTTGAAACAATTAAGAGGACAGCTTCATGAAAGCCAGGGACTAATTGGACAAAGTACAACATAAAATTTATAAAATCTTATGGTAAGATGAACATGCAGTTTATATTTTCGATACGTAAACTTGCCAATAGCAATGACATGATCTTGAATCGTTATAAAACAATGAATCAATAGTCATACATTAATTTTAAGACGATCAAGAAAGAGCTGAGCTAAAAGTGGCAATTTACACCGCCGATTCGGACAATGATTCTAGTGGAGTAGACGCAAGACAATCGAAGGTTAACCTGTAACCGACATCTGATGACAACTTGTCGAAAATCTGACCAAGACCAAATACACCGTTCTTACATGAAGGTAAGAGCATAACGGTTTGAAAATTATTTTAAATTTTTTTTAAAAAGAATTAATCATTCGGAAATCAAGTTTTTTAACCAAGTTTTTTAAGTATTTCAAATATTGACTTTTATACAGTAAACATTGAACACCAACGAAGCGACATCCTAGATTAGTTAGATCAAGCAATTCCTCATAATTATGTCAATCCATCAGCTACTTTCAGTGAATCAACTCAATCACACCTGTTGTCCTTACCAACTCTGCAATGCCAATTCATCAGTTCTCGGATATTTGTACAAACTCAAATACACAATTCTAAGTTTCGTATCATACAAATCAATATCAAATGTAAATAATGGTTACTTGTATTATTACCAGGGAATAATATATTAGATGACGGCTATGGTACATCCTTTATCCCACCTGTACAACCAATAACGGAAACTTTCGCTCAAAATATCAAAATATAAGTCCTGGTAAATGAACCAACGATTTGAATAAATGAATGGAAATAAACAGACTTAAACACGCTAAATACTTGTAACTTGTTGTTTCAACAGAGCTTTTCGCAAAACTTTTGAAAAACCAAACCAGACTTTAATGCAACACGATTTAAAAGACATCAAAAAATTACTACTTCATGTGCATGCATCTTTTTCGATTCAGAACACAAATAGGTCCCACACGTTTCCGCAGCTACCACTTGCATTCTTATCTGAACTAATCGAACTAGAAGAGTGGCTTTCTACTGAATTAAAGCTTACAAAATTGGTAATATATAATAACAATAATTATTGAACCATAGCAGTTAAAAAAGCCGATTAATTTACTTTAACTTCGACTAAATTTAAAGGTTTTTTCACCTTCAAAAATCGGTGGGCATGAGATTGCCGTAAATACGAATGCAATACTAAACATTGTATTTGCTTATTCTCTAGCAAAACAACTACGTTACACTGGAACATCCGGAACGACTGCAAGAGGTCACAAGCGAATTCTTTACGTAGTAAGGGTTAACTATGTTTTTAAGAAATCTTCCTCCATGCTTTTTGCTTTAAAATTCCCTAATTGATTCATTCCGAAGTTTATATTGCAGAAGCAAACAGGAAATCATTTCCAAGCGCGACAAACAAGATAATAAATAGGCACATTGGGTCCTGGCTGCGCGTTAAAAGCATTCAAAACTCCTTATCGAACCATCGGATGACGGGCGAGGAGATCAACGGAATTTACAATGAAAATTCTTCGTGAAGCAGGTGCTATTGTCCCACTTCCGGACACCTAGAGTGTAACTAATACTGAATATTGTGCAGAGTATAATAGTTTTGTAGATTCAATTGACTTACCTTTACCACGCACGAAGACTGCGAAGTGACTACAACAAATGACAAAAAGAATGACAAACCAAGTGGCCTAAAAGAGTGGTGCATTCGCCATAGAATAACTCATTCTGCTATTATTGATTTATTAATTCTGCTTAGTGCATGGTTTCCAAATAATGATCTTCCCAAGCATCCTAGAACTTTAGAAATATAACAATAAATATAAGACCGATGTGGGGGTCACTATTTTTATTTTGGGATTACAAATTTTATAGTAAAGTGCATTAGTGAATGTTTGGTTTTTAATAGCTTTAAATTAACTAGATTAGGCAACTTAAATAATTTGATAACCATAAAGGTCGGCATTGATGGGGTTTCCATTAGCAAAAGTTATAATCTTCAATATTGGCGCCAATTTTAATATCATTCGACCAAGCAGTTCTTAAAAAGGTTTACGTAGCAGATCTATTTTACGGAGAAAGTAAGCCGACTGATGTTGATGAATATTTAAATCCATTCATACAAGCACTGCGGGTGAGAATTCAGTGCATCTTTGGTGACGCCCCAGCTTAAAGGATTCATAAAGAAAATTAAAGGGCACAATCCGTACTACGGATGCGAAAAATGCAACAGAAAAGGAAAATGGCTCCGACGTGTTATTTATTCTTCGAAAATTATAAGTAATCTGCATATATATGAGTTTTTTGCATATATGAGCTTCACTAAGCATCATGATCATCATATTGTTAAACATGGGGATGATCTCTCCTTTCGACTTTATGCAGCAGACATGCTGAGGTATGATTGAAAAATTGGTAATAACGTGGACGGAAGGACCACTTCCACACAAAATGTCTGTAGAGCAAATTCGTGCTCTTTTCAAACGACTGGTCGGTTTTCGAGAATTTATTCCAAGAGTTTTTTAAGAAAAAAAGATCTCTTATGGATCTGCAACATTGGAAAGCTACTGAATTCAGACTATATTTACTTTATATAGGACCTTGTGCACTGGTTGGCATACTTGACAAATTCAAATTTGAGAACGTAAGATATAGAAAACGACCCATCAACTGGTCCATCACACGCTGCCGCTGTCGCATCTGCAATACAATTAAGTTATAAACACTAAAATAAACATTAAACAAACAAGAAAATTTGGTAAAACCTTACTTACCGTCTTAATGTTGTTGTGGAAGGTGTAGTTGCGGTACATCCTCTGTATCGCTCCACCAACAATGAAGAAGAGGACCAACAGCACTTCCACAATAAAAGCTGAAAAAAATAAACATATGCATAAATATGGTAAGGTTATACTAGTTAATTTTTATTATTATTATATAATCCTTACCTGACAGTATAATGATTCCGATATTGTGGGCTGTACTGTACTCGCAAAAAAAGGACGGATCGACACGGTTAGAATGGTGACTTAAGGTGGAGTCGTCCATCGCTTTGGTTTAGTAAACCACTGGCATATCACTTCCGCCCCGTTAAGACGATAAATGGACAGATACTTGTCTGTTTATCACGACAAAAAACAGGTTTTCGCTAAGCACGGAGGACAGTCACTCTTCAAACAATACCACACATACATTACTTACAAGCTACATTGATGAAATGCACGACACAGAACACAAATGACATGACATAACTGACATCAATATTCTTATTTAAAAAACTTATCCTTTTATCCTTGCAGATGGGGGCTGCAGCAACCAACAAAGCTCCTACCATTAAACTTGAGAAGAACCTGGCCATATTTAAAATAAATGCTAAAAATATAATTTTAAAAAGACCTTGCTTCGCAAAGCTCAAACTACTCAATACAAACCAACTAGAATCTTTTCCTACGCAAGAAGTCCCCATGTATGCATTTCTCCTCGAAAGTTTCTATCAATATGCAAATTAGTGATGGACGATGAAACGCGAAGTACGAATGTACACATGGTAATCATGGAATTTTTCACCACTCTAATGAATGCTTTATTAAAAAATAAACACTCCATGAACACATTGTACACTTTCCTAGGTCGCGTTTCATCGTCCATCCCTCATTTGCATATTGTTGAAGAAGAGTTCTATTCAAAATGCATACAAGGGAGAGACTTGTATGGGAAAATGATAAGGTTGGGTTTTCGTGTGTTTTTTGTAATGAGCTTAGCGAATCTTGTTTTATAACAATTAAATTATATTTTAAAACAATAATTTAAAAAAATGACCAGGGCTTTTGTTTGTTTTTGTCTTGCAGGCTTTGTTTTTTCATACTACTATATTGCATCGAAGTATTTATATCGATAGATTTTAGAAGTGGTGACAATTAAATATTTGTTCTTTTTATCACGTTCTTTACGTATTGTACGCATATGCAAGGGAATCTCAGATTGCATTACATTTTCCTTCTTTGTGCATTTTGAAAATGAATGCAAGTTACTAATCTTTGCCCTTATTACCCTTACAACTACTTTATCCTTAATATAAAGGGCGTACTTTGTTTACATGATTCTGTTTAAATTAAAATGGCGAGTTCAGGAAAATCTATGTGATGTATGTTGGTTTCATAATGCGCTTACTGTTTTTTCATAATATCTGCACGACAAAAATTTGAGAACATGAATGGCTTAATTTCAAAGTCTCTGTTTTTATTTTTAAGGAGTTGCTTACTTTGAACGATAAAGGATGTATTGTTTACGAAAAATATTTATACACAGTTCATAAAGAACCACAGTTCTTTACAGTTTACACAGTTCAGGAAGTCATACATTTGTTCGTGAAAATGTCAGAAAATCGTAGATATTAAGCTAAGAATTGTAATATTGGTAAAAAAATATTCAGATTTAAATGTTTTCTTGCGGTGGCACCATGGTTTTTTTTGTTTCTTCTCTGAATTATTTATTTTCCGTTCGATATTTAAATCTGGATTTACTAATCAACTGTTACAAAATAAAGTTTTACACTGTTTTCTTTTGCCAATCACGCCTAACTTCATCACAAGGGCTGGTTCCTTCATTTAATTGGTATTTTTTGTTATATCTGTACTTGGAAATAATTTTGACTTGTGTAAGTGGAAGCCAGACTGCAGGTCGTGCGTGGCAAGTAAGACTTGCAGTTTTTTTTATTTTTGAATGGAAAAGAGCTGTGTGATACTCTCGCTAACGATTGACAGAATATTTCGGTCAACAGGAGGTGAAGGTTCCATAATCATCTATAAATTTGGCTCGATTTCCTACCACTACTACAATAACCACATATGAACCACATATATGCCAAAATTTCAAGCTTTAGTGCCTACGTTTCCCACACCTTTTTTCATAACACCCCCAGTGTCAACAACACTAGCCCCATTTTTTATCCCATCACGACATTCAATGACAATCCATAAACTCCGGGTTTCTCTGAACTTCGTCAACGTCACAATTTCTGTCTTATTGACAATGCCTCCAGTTTCTATAAAACCCATCTCAGCTCCAATTATACATCAACACCTTCCTCATACATGAACATAGGTTTTGAAACAACACATTCTACTTCGCCATCAACATCCAACGTTTGTTTGATTTGAGAATGCCTGTGATTTTTTCGTGTGAGGCAAAGGTAAAAGCATATATACTTATATAATCTATAAATATAAATTTTTACAAATGATTTTTTTATATAGGAGCTGAAAGGCAGAAAGGACTGGATAGCGTGGGCAAAGACAAAGTTTTTTCTCTGTCGAGCAAACGAGTAAGTGGCAAAGCTCAGAACAAGACCATGTTCTCAATGTTGAGATATTTTCATTACCATTTTAATGTCTCTGTTGACATATTTATATACACCACTTTTTCTCTTCAAGATTTGTTTTATTTTTCAATCCTACATGTTATTATGCAAGTGTAATAATATTATTTTGCATGTACACTGGACGTACTAATACAATAAACACGTGGTTCTTTTAGAAAATATATTTACATACTCAAAGGATATGAACATTCGTTTTTTATCCAAAATATACCTATAGTTATTTGTACTCCATCTAACATTAACTACAACTACTAACACATTTCCCAACAATTTCGCATGTCTCTGGATTCTGACAAGTTTCGGGTTTGGGACATCAATGCCTTCCAGGCATAATGTTGCAGCGCATGGGTTATCTACCACGGCTAATTTTTTTACACAACATAATTTTATAAAAATCTTCCAACTTTTATAATTCACTTAAATCTTTATTTTATTCGCTACACTTACATTTTGAAAGTAAGCCCACATTGTGAGAAAATATTGCAAGCACTGTAACCATCTCAAACAACTGCCGAATGCCACTTCGATTATGTCCAAATTTTCCCATATTTCCAAAGTATAAAGTCCTTTCTGTCTGTGTATCTGCTTCAAATGACACTGAAAGCTTAGACAACGAAAAAGAATACAAAAATATTAAGTATATTTAGCGCCTGAGACTCTCAGCAAAAGTCCATTGCCCTTCAAACTTATTTCCGTCTCCTTGAACCTTTTCCCTTCCTTTGATGCTTTGATGAATAAAAAAGGTGTAGCAATCTAAGCAGAAGTATTCAACTCTTTCATACTGATCATCTGTCCAACAAAACACACGTGATATATGAAACACAAAATCGAAGAGTAATCCCTTATAAAATAATTTTACTCAAAGGTGAATAAAGAACCTAAATAAAAGGGAAAAATATTTTAAAAATTTGAATTGAGTTGCTTTATCATTTTTCATTTTGACTGCATCCCTCATCAATATTGTCCTTTTCCAATTTTTATTTCAAACCTATTAAATTTTTAAAATTTGACGTGCTCTCCTTTTCACTAGGGGCTAGTTTCACCTTATCCGTCTTGATGATGACAGAATCAGTGGAATATTTGCTTGTATGAAAAGAATCCGAAAAATTATGTTGATCCAAATATTTGCTTGAGTGCATGGATTTCTTTGGAACAATCTAGATCCTATGTAGATTGAAGGTTTGACATTAAAATTGTACATTGTATTTAAAACTTGTCTTCCTTCCATATCCAGGTACTTCACATGTAGAACATATTCGTGAGCACAATCCTATAATTACAATGATATCCTTAAAGTGATAATGCTAATGAGTTTTTTTACCTTATTAATAATTCCATACAATTTTTCCATGTGTAAGCAACCAAAGCATAAAGCTCTCTTGCCGAATTCCAAATGATATAGGTAGGAATATATTTTTCAACCTGGAGTTCCATTCCATTAATTACTTTTTAAAACACATGACGACAACCAAACATCCGACCATTTTTCGGGAACTTCCGCTTGCTTCGCCTTTCTTCTTTCTTCAACTTCGATCCAAACTTGCCAGCTACTCTTCAGTCACTTGTGAAAGTTCAAGCTGTAGTCCAAGCCATGGAGGAAGTTTCAGAGAAATATCGAAAAAACGCCAAAGTTGTGGGATTCATTGATG
>JAHZNA010000762.1:0-33849 GCA_027743935.1 Sinodicranocentrus sp. ZH6 | reverse complement strand
TTTATTAATATTAGATGCTTAGGCATCCACCTCTTTGACTGTTCTGCTATACTATATTCTGAATCAGCAAACTCTGCTTAGCCATCTTCAAACTGACTGCATACAGCAATTTCCTTTGTTGTGTTTTACTTGCAAACATCTGCAAAGAATTTTAAGCTCGTCAGGAGAGAAAGTAAAATACAATTTCTTATGGGAAAAGTACGCCAATGAAAAACTATATTTTCCTCATTTCTTCTCCACCCACAGTCTTTGCCATGCATTGGACTTGTTCACCCATGAAAAATGACATGACTCTTGTTCCTCGTTACTCAAGAGTTTTTTCCCCAGCTTGACGGAGTCGAAAATATTCTACTGTTTTCTCAAAATGCCATTCCCCACATCCTCCATTTCTCTTTATATCCCCCGATTACAAAAGAACTGTGTTTGTCTTAACAATCAAAAGATTTACGGTAAAGGTGTCTTAAACAAAGTTTTTTTTCAGAGGAAAAAAGTTTGCCAGTGAAAAGGAAATAATTTTTTCTGGATAACTAAGCATTCAGCTATCATCAAAATGGTCATTTCGTCCCTACTCTACAGTAACTAGAAAGCTCGAGAAACTTACTACCCCTGTCAATACTTTGACTTTAACTGCCAACAAACAAAAACTTTGAATTTACAGCAAGACTCGGCTAGACTTCCAGCGAGAAACATGAGATGCATGCATACGCTTCTCGTTTATAAGTAAATATGTGAATTGTCATGTGTATCCCTGCACCCTCTATTCCTCCACAATGTTCTTTCTTATAGCTTTGTATACACCACCAAAGTGTTCTCTGACCGAAAATCCCAAAAATGACGATGATTGCCTCGTGAAATCAATGAGAATTCATGGGAATCTCTGCGGGGAAAGGGGATCTCGAGAAACTACCAAAAAATAAAACTCGGCAGAGCTGGGAATACAAAAATCGGGTGCAAACTCATGGGTCCAACTTTCACTTGCCTATTCCACAAGGCCGACTTTGAACAATTTTCCAAAACTTTTCCATTGACAGGTCATTTATACCATTGCTAGCAGCCGTACATCCCTACAATAATACATACATCTTTTAACGTTTGTTTCGAACTGAGGAAAACGAGAAAAAAGCTGTAAGCCTGTTGTAATCTAGGAAGTAGCCTTTTCCTCATGTTTTCTCGTTCCTGCGAACCCATTTACTAGTGTAATGTTTGCTTTCTTTTCTCCTTTTTTGAGAGAGGCATACACATGGTTTGTAGAGTATGCATCCAATGTCATCCCTTGCAGCCGTTTTCACTTCTCTGCCTCTCTTTGGTTTCTGCTTGATTTCCTCGGGAAAGGAAGAGTAATGCATTCCAATACGCAGGGAGTCAACCAAGTGAAGCAATACAACAGGAATCCATCAAGGGTTGGATGCAGCGAGAAACTTTGCATTATTTGTGAGGATGAGTGGTGTGCGGTGTGGAGTTGCATGCTTAACGAATCAAGAATGCCCGCTAGCAAGTTATTGATGCAGTTTCCTATACCAAGTGAGCAAAGCTTCTTTTCACTTTATCTTTATATTTTCCACCAGGAGAGAGGATAGAGGGGGAGGCAGGGAAGCAATAAATTGTATTTTCTCCAATGCACCAGGATATTTTTTAAAGAAAAAGCAAAGCCATTTCACTTTCATTTCTTTTGTGTTCTCTGAGGACCATGTTATGAAGGATGGAAGGGGCGAAAGAAGAATACATTTTATGCAGTTTTTCACACCTAACCTCTGCATTTTCTCCATAGTGGACTGCTTTAGGTATAACTTTTCTAAAGAGTTGTCAACCTTAAAAATCTCCCTGATGGAGGATTATAAAATGTAGCTTTCAATGGGAGTATTTCAATCAGTCAATAGCTGGCGCTGAGGGAGATTAAATAAATTCATTTACCTGGAAAAATACATTATTCCCTGTGATTTTGGAAACTTATGGTATTCCTCAAATCGCCTTTAAAGAAAATACAGATGTCTACTGAAAAAAACTACATAAAATCCGTTTTCCACTTGAAAAGATTTATTTATACTCCGAGATCTCTATCCTTAATATATGCGCACCTGAGCACAAAACCTATTTCTTATGGAGATCTTACGCCTTTGTCATTCATTCCTTTTGATGCACTCCTTTTACCCACAAAATCCACTTGTGTGTGTATCCGCCCCGAAATCCTTGTTGATTTATATCTCCTCTGAAATATTCTTTGGAGAAAAACGAGGGGTTGAAATGGGGAAAGGTGAGGATAGGAGAAAAAGTGGGGAAAGGTAAAAGCAGAAACTTTCTTGACAAAGGAAGGGAGAGAAAATACTCACTTCCACATGCTTCCCTTCTCATCATTCATTCATTTGAAAAGGCCACAACCCCTCTTGTACCCACGTGGAGAAAAACGAGGGGTTGAAATGGGGAAAGGTGAGGATAGGAGAAAAAGTGGGGAAAGGTAAAAGCAGAAACTTTCTTGACAAAAGAAGGGAGAGAAAATACTCACTTCCACATGCTTCCCTTCTCATCATTCATTCATTTGAAAAGGCCACAACCCCTCTTGTAACCACGTTTCAGAGACCATCACCATTTATTCGTCATCCAAGACAGAAATCCTGAATAAGAAGCTAGGGCGATATTTTTGTGGACTTTAGACTCATTCACTTTCCTTGTCCATCAGCCAGCCATGATTTCCTGATTTTAGCATCGCCCTAAATCCTTTTGTATTAACTATTGATAAAAACAAGCTATCAAAATGCTTCCCCTGCTTTTCATGCACGGCTCACGGCAAAGAAATGAGATGAATGGAGATACTGTGTTTTACAGCTTTTTAAAAGGTAATCGGTATGTCAGGGCCAGGCACAAGTTAAGTCTCAAAATATAACCTTGATAAAAGAGGAAAGTTTCATATCGAAATGCTCAATATTATTTAACCTTAGCTAAGCTTGTTTTCTCGCATGCCTCCAAGAAATGGCTGTACTGCTCACTCAAAGATTTTTGAAGGCAAAAATACGTATATTCATGTTTTACCTTTGCCTAGAAGGAAACTAGGCATGGGTCGTAATCTTAATCATGATGAAGATTTTATCTTGACTGGAGAAGAAAAGACGACCGCAATAAGGTCTTTTTCTATTTAAAGCTGTAAGTCTTCATTCCATACATAGTTTCTTGTTCTTTTGATATTTCTTTTTACTTTTAAGACCCCAGCGAAATAATGAATATGCAAAGTGAAAAGATCGAACTAAGATATTCTACTTTTTTGAAATTCATGAGGTTGAAATGAAATCTCTCTTGTTCCTTTTAGCAAATGGGGTGGTACTCTGGGTGGAAATGGTGTATCCAACTTAAATTCTTCCCGGAAAAGTATGTACGAGCTTGGTATTGTATTGAAGGAAAGTCAAATACGTCGTGTGAGATAGAGAGAAAAAAGAGTAACTATATTTTTACCCGGTGAGTATAAAAACCTATTTTGGTAAGAAGTGGATATAGAGAAGTGAATATTTTCCTTTGAGTTTCCCTTCTCTCTCAAGATGAAGTAGAAAGATTTGTCTTTTTTTCAGGAGAGCCTTATGGTCCACATTGAAAGAGTGATTTTCTTGTAGTGAGAAGATGGGTGTATTCATGGCATGTCATTCATGAACTTAATATTGCCTTTTCGTCTTTCATGTTTCAGGTAGATGAGTTGGAAAAGATGAAAGTTTTTTTCCCTCAAAACCCACCGGCTGTACGACTCCTCCTTGGTGGGTGGCTCGGTGTACTTTTGTGCATTACAGGGAAAAGGCTCATTCACTTGATGACGATAAAAAAAATCCGTATTCTCTTCTGGTGCTCATTTTTTTCCACGAGAGAAAAAAAAATCAAAGGGATATTGCTCAACCTTGGCTTCTGGCCTTTCTGTAATGAGGTTCAGGTAAATTAAAATATATAAAGTAAAATTGGATCGGGACAAGGAAGAATGAATGTGTGTGTGTTCTGTAAAGGGAAGAAAAAAATTCAATTTCACTTTCCTACTTTGACATAGGAATACGCAATATTAAAAGTGAAAGCGATTATTTGAATAAATTTGAATGAATTCTCAACTCCAATCTTCCACAAGGCCGAACTTCCACAAATTTGGGTCGCGTCTTTCATGAATTGAAATGTTTTACGGGGAAGCTAAATGACAGATGGATTTTACTCCCCTTACCTAAAACATCTAAAATGTCATCTATAGTAAATGTTTTAGAATTTTATACCAGATTTCAAAGCGAAAAATCTTGTTTTATAAAAATTTCCACAAAATGCTTCAAACTCCTTTCTTAAGACGCATACCCTGTACCCTTTCAATTTACTATTACTTTTTCCAGAAAGAGTAAAATGGGATGAGGATATAAGCTTGGTTTCTTCCTCTTCGTTGAATACTCACTCAAACCCGGACACAATGTAAATGTTGGGGGCTCACTTATCCAGTAAGAAAACGTGTGTAATCCACAATACACCAGAATCCCTTGTATTTTTTCCACTTCTGCTTTCCCTCCATTCCCTTTTCCCCCCGGCTTGGAGACAGTTTTTTTCATCCCAGGGAGGACAATAGCTCAGCTCTTTTTTTTTGAAAAGAATACACACACAGCAGACCAAGTTCTTTTCATCCCTGTGAATTTGGAAGGTCTGAGGCACGACACATGGCATTATTCTTTTCCAGTTATCCCTGTCTCCGTAAAGCTACCCCTTTTCCTGGATAAAGGATATAATAAGAATTCACGGTACGGAGAAATATAGTAGAAGAAAACTCTCTTTTCTTTCCCCTTCACGCTAAACTGCCACCAACCATATGGGTGGTGGCGGTATTCCAAAATATATTCTAAGCTCAGCCTATCCATCCCAGTCTGGAAAGTTGGAAAATACCTATTACAATTTCCTTTTTCAATTTCTCCTTTTTTAAACTCACACACTAGTTAGCTTAGTCCAGCAAGTTTAGTCAATGGAACCGACAACGGGACAATAGCCACTGCGAAAATTTAGATGGAGTTGTGAGTGTACACCAAAAATCCCTGCTATTCTTCCACTGTTTATTTATGGAAAGTGGTGAAAGGCAAAAGGAGAGAGAGAGAGGAAAAAGTTTTTTCTCTCTTCCCCTGGCAAAAGCAAAACTACCTTGGACGGATAACAGCCCTAGAAATCTATACACTTTGTGCCATTAAACTTTCAAAGAAAATCCAAGGATTATGTTCATTTAACTAGTAAGAAAAAAAGTTTTCCTTTTGGACAGGGAAATAAATGGAAATGTAACAGGCTTTTCTGTCGACTACAATACGACAATGGAGTTGAGACAGCTGAAATTTATTCTGAGTTTTGGATACATGTCTCAACATCCATTCCAGACAAGGAGGAGGCAACAGGCAAACCTCTATTGTGAGAAAAATTTCTTGCTACCTCTTTTTTAATCGAAATAATAATAAGCAAGAATAACACTCCACATATCTTATTAATTATGAAAAGAAAGTAAATAAAAATAGCAGGGATGTATTGTCCATAATTCGAATTTTAAGTTGAATTCCGCTTAAAAATATTGATTGTGTGACAGGTTGCTTGATAGATTATTAGTCTCAAGGTATCCTAAAACCCAGCTTCTTAACATGGATGATCATAAAGCAACAATACAACCAACAAACAATCCATTTGCTGAAAAATGAATAAAAGAAAATGAAAAACAAAGCGGTGTACATCAGACTGTCCATCCATCCACCTGACAAGCATCCTTCATTTACCCCTTGATTAATATTGTACAATAATAGTTGCATTGAACACAGTCATTATTACGTTACTTCACTGTTGTTTGAGTAAAATATGCCCTCGAGGCGGATTGGAAGCGTTAAAGCTGTGAGTAAACATACACCAATCTTTTATCTCGCTTCAGCCCACGACCCCAAACATAAAAGACTGGTCAATGTTTATATAGCTGTCCTCTGACAGGATTGAAAACGGCTTTAGTTCAGTGGTATAAAAAATTGAATGCTGGTGGGTGTCAAGCTCCTCACATATCACAAACATATAATATGAGTCATGTGACATCAGCCATTTATTAATCTGTCTTTGATATATACTATCCGTTTTATAGATATAAATATGGTGTGCATCAGAGCTTTATATGGATTTAGAAGAATACATGAAAAATTCAATTTGAGTGTATGTAAGCATCATGATGATGCACGTGCTCTTTCCATAAACCCCTCCAGAGCTCTCTTGCCTCTTTTGTTTTTCAAAGGTCAATTAAGTCCTGGCCAAAAAACTTTCTCATTTAATTCTCGCCTAAATGCAAGTCTAATTAAATTTTCAACTGGGATACACCAAAACCTCTGGATATAATGAGAGGAAAGCTGTCCGGATTAAATATTTTATTTCATTTCATACATATCCAGCTGGAACATGCAATCTACATGAAATGAAAAAGCTTCAACTCTCTCACTCCAGGTTAAACTGGAGACATGCATGCACAAAGACACAAAAAGCAAAAGAGAAGCTCATTTTTTCCTCCCAAAGAGCGAGGGATTGCATGAGCACAAACCCTTTCCCATCTACAGAACAAGGATGATATTGTATAAAAGTTGTAATGTCTGTCTTCTTGTGTGCGTGTTAATTAAACCCCCTGCCGACATGACGCCGGTAGAATGTCAACGGGAGTAATAAGGGCTCTTATTTAAAAACACGCTTCTATTCCCTTTCTATTACACTGATGGGGGCAAACACTCTCAAACTCTCTACATCTGTACAATATGCATTTGAACAAGTCTCCAATGAAAAAGGCAACTTGCATCTCCTCCTCCTTTTCGACTGGTGGATTCTCGAAACGGGAAAAATTAATGCCTTTTCTATGTAAATGTGTCTAGAAATACATCAGAGGTTTTAAGTGGAAAATGCTTCTGGATTGAGAGACAAGAGCTGTGACTGACATAAGAGTTGTAGTGGGAGAATGCAAAACCAGCCAACAGTCTTCTCTGTAATGCATCATCATCAAGAGAAAAAGAGGAGGAGGCGGTGGTGGATGATGATACTCACTTTTCCAGCAACTGATGAGCTCTGTATTAATTCTCATGTAGATTCCTCTACATTGCCAGTTTTTCCCTTTCACCCCGAAAAAATGTGCATTTATACATAAAGTTAAAGTTGCTAAAGGATTTTGAAAGCTTTATAATATTTAGCGAGGAAAATATATCCAAAGAGAATCCCCTTTTGTACAAAGCCACCCTGTGTGTAGGATGAGTGATATCTTCATGCTCTTTACTCTTCCTCAACGGATCATTTATTCGAAAGCTGGAGTAAAAAGGATAGGCGTTGTGAACAACAACCGTAGCGGATTTTGAGTTCCTCTTGTAGCAAACTTCAATCTCGGCAAATCAAACCAAACTCGGTGAAATATTGTAGAAAAGGTTGAGATGTAATGCAAAAGCATACACGCAAACTTTATTGCTCTTCACTACTTGATCATGTCTCTGCATTTAATGTGAACTTGTAATGGAGATTGTAAGAGTTACAGGAAGTAAAAAGTGGGAAAAGAGTTGGGAAGCTGTTTTTCTGGGAAGTTCCCAATCCCGCAAAGGGAAAGTGACTGGATGAAAAGTGAGTAAATGTGTACATTACAGATTGCGAATACATCATCGGCATACGTGTGCACATCCGTTTTTTTCTTCGTTTTTTTCTCTCTCTTTGATGTACGAACAAAATGCTGATTAGACAAGAGGCTGAGTATCCATCCAGTGGAGAAAAAAATATGCATTTAGAAAAGGGAAAACATGAAATATGACGAGTTTTATACTCCTTGTCCTTATAAAATCACAAAATTAAAGTTATACAAATAGTGGCAAGTTTCTTCTCTCCAGGCTTTATTAAGTAGCTATATTGATTTTCATGTATATGCAGATGTGTTTGTGTGTGTATATCTAACTTATTATTTCCTCCTTCCNTGTCCTTATAAAATCACAAAATTAAAGTTATAAAAATAGTGGCAAGTTTCTTCTCTCCAGGCTTTATTAAGTAGCTATATTGATTTTCATGTATATGCAGATGTGTTTGTATGTATATCTAACTTATTATTTCCTCCTTCCGCTTTTTACGCACACACTTCAATATTTTTTTTTATACGAGAGCTTTACACTCTTTTCAATTTTTCACGTCTATCATATTTCCTCTCTCGTCGTTGGCCTTTTTGAAACATTCCATTTTAGTTTTTCCTCCTGATAAATCGTCTCGTTTGCTGGTACGCTTTTATTAATAAAAAACAGTATACAAAACGAGAAGCAGAGCAATTTGTTTGCATATTTGATTAACTTTTTTTCTCATGCATGAAACTTGATTTCTTCATCTTACCTTTTCCCCTTCCCGCTCAATATTTTATTTCATTTTGAAAACATGCGTCAATCCTGTTTTCCTTTGGAATCGAAGTAGAAAAATAGTTGGGTCTTGCGTCTGTGCTCAGAGCTCTGTCCCTAACTCATTTTACTATTGCCGACAATTTTTCACAGACTCTTTCATACACAAGCGTGTTGTAACATGGAGCACTCAAAAAAATACGGAAATTAATAAAAACGTATGCCAATTTCCGGGCAGATATGAAACCCACCGGAGGATGTTTTTTTGGCAAGAATAATATCTCTTCTGGAAAAGTAGAGCAAACTCAACATTGGCATTATAACAAGGAAACTTGTTGTTTTCACAGCTTGCTAAGTCAAGCCTGCTGTGTGAATAGGTCCGATATAGAAAAAAAATTCTGACATTCTACCAAATAAGCAACTTGTCTCTGTAAAAACTCCGATGACAACAAGATTCTTTTTGACCGTGAAAGCTACACCCCACTTATTTTTATATAGACGTTGATTCCAAGGGACTTTGGATTTTCAAGAATTTGGACCTCCACCTGCGAAAATTTCCCCTTCTTCCTCCCCTCTCCAGGTATACATAATGAGTTATTTACATTCTGGAAATAAACTGGATTTATTACATCAACATTTTTGCGTAAACGAAGAAGCAAACTTTCTTTTCAAAAAGAAAAAGTTATGGACCGCTGATTCAGCCAGTTGAGGGTAGACATCTTTGACTTTTTTATACTACCGCTTCAACTTCAATGAACCCTGTTGTTTTTAACAAAAACTTACTCCTACGGTATTCCAATGGAGTATATCCTCCGCATAGTTTTTACCGTATGAGCTTTCTTTGCCTCATGCCACTTATCCCGCTAACCTTATTTCCTCCATGGAGCAACATCAACTGTCCTACTTGTCCAAAGTATTTCACTTTTTCGCTGAAAAAGAGAGAGAGATAGAGAAGACGAGTTAGCAGAAAAATATGACTCCCTTATGGCTCTCTTCTTTTTTCTGTCATATCCAAATCCACCTCTATTCCATTTTGTCAATAGAAAAACAGCTTTAGGTACAATATATACGTCACTTCTTTGTGTGCTTTATGTTTCTTTGAGATTTTCACCGACAAACACGGAGGAAGAGCAAGCTTGGCATGTTTAAACAAAAACTGAACATTGACAGCTTTGCAAATCAGCGCTTTATTTTTTTTACCTCAAGTTTGGCAGGTTTTGATGTGTGTGTATAAAATGTGCCAATGTGCTTCCTGCTGATGAGGCAGAGAACGTCTGTCTTTTTGTTTTGAATTCATCTCTGCGAAAAAAAAGACTTGATTCATTCACCTCATGCTTTTTTCACTCAGGAATTATTTGTGACTAGCTTAGTGGACCAAAAAGAAGAATTTTTAACTGTTTGAGGTTTCCAACGGGAAAGATGATTTGTGAGGAATATTCTATTTTTAATATTCCGTCCGAATAGTCTTCAGATGAAGAGCAAGCATTGTGAAACAAGGAGTGATGGAAGATGTGTAGCGGGCTTTTTCTTTTCAAGGAAAAAGTTGTATAAGCTGTCGAGCAAGGATCATTCATGGATGAGTCTCTGCTCTCCACTCACTTCAGCATCTATTCAATTCGCAGAGTGAGCTCCTCTCTCAACAAACCCATCAATCCTGCCGACAAGTGGATTCTCTGGGAGAAAAGGAGAGGGAGAAAATGGCGTTGAGTGCAAAGTATTTTAATGGAATACCAATGAGCCTTTTTATTTATTGAAAAGGGTTGATTTAGCAAGCAATTTGGCACTTTTTCTCTTTTCTTTTATCCCATGGCAGATGGCAGAAATGAAGGAAAGGAAATGTCAGCGAGGAGGAAGAAGTCGTAGTTTGAGTGAAACTTCAGGAATGGAAAATGATATCCGAGTCAAAAAAATATTGAAGGCTTACATGTTTTGTTGTGACAGGGCATATATCATGGTTTATTACCAAAGATTATTGGTGGAGTGATTGAGACGTCAATCGAGTTGATATCGTCAGTCACAATTCAACAAAATGCTGTACATCTAAATGGTAAACTTGAATGTTCGTGATCAATGGTGTTCCGAGATTATAATTATGACATGACAAAAATAGTGTTTGGCAAATGCATTATATATTGAAAATTGTGCATATTAATAATGATAGTGCTATTGCATAATAATGTTTCATCTGACATTTCGAATTACTTTTTTAAAGTTTTGGAACTATTGTGATTTAAACCAGTGAAGTTTCACAGTTTCTAAAAGGCCATTTTACGTTAATTTTGAAAAAGGTTTGCCCTTTGACTGATTAAATATGGTTAAACTTCAAACATATGTATTTGCAGTCTTAAGTTTGTAGTCTTTATTTTCCTTTTCTAAAAATTGGACTTTGTATCAAAAGGTAAGGTTTGACTAATTTGTAGAACCCTTTCAGTATCTACACTTGAAAAAAATATGTCATATATGCTACACTTGATTTCCTTCGAACTGTTACAATTATCTTAAACTAGCTCTGATGTATCGCGAGCAATAGAAGATTAAGCGAGGTTCTGCAATCTGCAAGCATAGACGGCTGTTTATCATTTATCAGTATGATCTGTCGATGGAGAACGACAATATCCAATCCACTTGCGTATTTTTATTCTCATAGCCCAAACTTCATGATAAGCCATCTTTAAAGTATTCTATTATTCATACATTTAAAATACATTTTATTGGTATTGAAATGCACCATAAAATAAAGTAACTTTATTGTTTAACTTTTGGTCCATTTCAAGAAAAACATATTAAATTTCTAAATATTCAAATTACCATGTAGTCAAACATTTTTTTGATATTCTATTAAAAATTCATAATCCGGCAATTGTTTTATACTCCATCTTCTATCCTCAAAAACATGAATCTATAAAGTCTCCAGCTATGTTGGTAAGCTCAAGATGAAGAGGCATTACATAAATAGTAGAGTTGGCCTTTCTCTTTAAATTTACAAAGAGCTGTCTTCCAACTTTCTAAATGCAAACTCGTACATGATGAAGAGAGAAGCTAATAAATGTAATCAACTAAATACTACATAAGTAGTACTTACTTCTGCTTTGTATACACCTCCACATATATACACACTAGTATCCTCCACCTCAAGCATTTTGTCCCAAGTAAAGAAGAAAAGTCGTCCATTTCCTTTTCTCAAAATGAGGACGTCTACACGTTTGAATTGGTTATTATTAGAAAGTAAGTAAAACTAAAATTACGTCTTCTTTCTTCTCCGAGCTTCACAACGGAATCCCAGATATAGAGATATAATGCTTGAGGTGTAAGGGAAAAGATAAGTGGCTCAACAAATACAACTCGTGTAGCAGAGTAAAACCCAGTTTCACTTCCCTACAAACTTTACCTCTAAAAAGTGACTAAGTTTTCGCAAAAGGGGGTTTTGCACGAATCATTTTCTTCCATCCAGAGAGAAAGAGTGGCTCGCTTATTGTTAAGAAAATAAAGTGGAATAGGACTAAACAAAGTTTCCTCTCGAGAAGAACAAGAATACCCTGTACAAAAGTATAACTAGCCACTCCTTCTCCCTCAAAATAACAATGTAGACGGAAAATGGGAGTGTGCTCAAATATTATGATATTATTATGCATACGAGAGAAAGGGCCTTGCTTGTACTCCAGTGAAAGCGTCAAAGGTACCTGAGGTTTTTGCTTGAAGAGAGAAAATAACAAAATATTTTCCAAGAAAAAGCAACGAGAAGTAATGAGAGTGTGGGAGTAAAAGAAAATCGAGTAAAATGGGATGGGAAGTTGTTTAAGAGCCACTTACTCCCTCGTAAACCACCTACACTAGAAAAATATGTACTCTACCACACACAACTTTTTTTTTGTCTGAGTGGTTGGTAGGCTAATGTAATATTGTGAATATAAAGTACTTTCTCTCTATGCCTGGGTGGTATGCGTTGTTCCAATATCAGTAATAAATACAAAGGTTGTCCTTTCCCAGAGAGGATTTGAATAAATAAAAGTCGAGAATTGCAGCCAATAAGAGGATATGCAAGTGGCTCGAAGTACATTATGACGCGGCTCATTTAACCAACATCAGCTCACATTACATGGAAGAATGGTGCTGCTTTTTGCTCCTCGTGTAATGCACATTGATGGCTAATAGGGTGGTCTCTGGAGGTAGAGGGAGAAGTATTATAGTTAGCAGCAAAATGGACGTTTATTATTTCCCCGTTTGCTCATCTTGTGGTGCAATAATGTGCAATCGTTTTTTTCGCAAAGCAAAAAGAATCTCTCTCTAACTGCAGCTCTGAAAATGGTTATTCCTCTTGCCTACATGGAATAAACTTGAAATGAGCAATTATTCAGGAGGGAAAAGGGTTGAAACTCGTGCCAGAGCTATTTTCACAGCTGAAATGTTTCCAGAAATGCATACTTTCTTCTGGAGAAAGGATGGAAAAGACTATTACCATTGTTGCAGCAATCTTCCACGAAAGTATAGTCAAGTGTCAGCGATTACCAAGGCTATTAAAGATTTTCTCTCTTGGTGTGTGTGTTCCTGTAGGATAGAAAATTGCGTATGCATATCCTCCTCCTGTGTAGCTTTACTAAGGTCCCAACTGCATACAATACAAATCCGCAAGATAATGCAAACCTAATGTTTCGTATCGTCGCTAGGTATAATTGCCAGAGTTGCTTTTCAATTTTTCTTCTTCTACCGAGTTCATCCAATATGCGCGGATGAATGTGTATGTGTGCAAGTCTCAACTCTGAGTTTTTGGATTTATCCGCCTTCTCAGCTTTGTTTTCCCATGTAGCAATAAATATTTGAGGCTAATAAGAGCCCTTCATGCGTAAATAATGGGGGCAATTAATGATACCAGGATTACTTCTCTAGTGCAAAAACTCTTTACACTGCGATGTGTACATGGGGCACTTGGTTCATGATATAAGGGTTAATTCTATTTTCTCGAGTTTTCTATTGTACACAAAAAAATCATCCTCTTTCTGCGTCACACAACCTACTTGAACTAAAACCCTTGGAAAATATCGCAACCCTGCAGAAATCATTGTTACACTTGAAAAATGACAACATTTGACATTGCGTCGTGAGCGGAGCAAGCAACCAAAAAAATAATTCCAGCTCACATCATCCCACGCATGATATTTTCGTTTGAGTATCCACTCGAAATGAAGGAAACGAAAAATGAGTTTTATCCTTTCCAACCATAGGAATCTTTTCTCTCTTCCACTTCGACACGGTCTTGTATGATCCATAGTGTAAAAGGACCTGATATTAATGACACGGCACACGAACTAATTTCTTGCTCCATTTCACATAACACGATTGTTTTATATGGTGGCTGGATACCAAGGTCTTGCTGCTGAACATTTTTTCATAGAATCCAGAGCGTCACGTTCTCCAAACGGAATTTAATTTGAGAGTGGAGTGAGAGAAGAGGAAGGAGCATTTATGATTGTAATTTACAAATAATGAAAAACCTGACATTTGCGTTTTTAATAACATATGTATTTCATTGTCTCCAAGACATGAAATCATTTCTGACAGGAGGAGTGGCTTCAGCAGAGAAGAAGCTTTTTTGCTCTCTTAGTCGATTAATCCCATCTGCATTCCTAAATGATCAAGTTGGAAAATCCTTCATGTTCGTAAATAAAAAAGGGAATTGGAAAACGATGTGATATTTTATTACTAGAACGTCATAACGAATATAAAATCAAGTTATAAGAATCGTGCTTTGTCATCCTCTTCAACAAAATCTTTCCAGGGCAAGTGTAACATAGTATATCAAGCACAGCACACGCACACTCCTTCTCTAAATTGCAGAGCATCTCTCTCTCTCGCCACGATGATTATTCAACTGTGAAAACAATACAAAAAAACAACAAGGATGACAATGCAAAAAAGCATGATGAAATAGAGAGTCCTGCACGGTGCTTGTGCCAGTTTAAGTTGTCACGTCTTGTCTTTCAGCTACTACTCCGGCAGTTATTGACTCATATGAACAATTGTGTAATAATAAAACTAACAAAAAAATCATCCATCTAGAAGAACAAAAAAATTCTACAATGGGGAATCCTTTTCAAATTTTCTCACTCCCTTTGTGATTCATATTGTTTTTCACTTTGCACCGCTGTTTAGTTTCCACCTGGGGAGAACAAAAGTGCTGCTCATGGTCTACAATGTGATGCATCCGTCATTCATTCTCTGACTGAGCTTGCAAGCACATCCCTATCCAAAGTCAATCAATGTAGTTCCTCCGGTAGGAATGATTTTGTTTTTTGTATAAGCAACTCAAGCAACCTCTCACGTAGAAAGTAAATTTGACACAAAGGAAATAATAGAGAGATTTAGAAAATCCATTGAATACAATTTCGTCACGCGGATTTGATCATGTTTTCATTTCAATTGTTACAATATAAAATATGCTTATGATAATGTGCGAAAAATGTCGCATGCTTTAAAAAGCCCAGTTTCACTTTTTGTAAAAGGAAGGTTCTTTGATTTAAACTTGGCTGTTGAGAGGCTGTGTTTAAAAGAGCAATTTCAAAAGTTGTCGGTGGAGGAGACGCAAAGCAGTAAGAAGTGTTTGGGAAGGAGTCTCCTCATCATCTTCCTAATTACTCAGATTAATTAACCCAGAAACCTATAAAATCCATGTGGACAGAGGAATTCACATAATGAGGGGAAGATGAATGATGTATTTTGTTTTGCCTCGAGTCGAGTGGAAGCCAAGTTTTGTCTAAACAATGCAGAAATGGGAGTCGCTTTCCTTTCTACATACGATTACCCGATGATAAATGATTATTAGCCTGTCTCACACTCACAACTACTACCATTACCAACACATGGAATGAAGGAGCACAATCGAGTACAGTGCTGTGAACAGTGGTGGTGTGTTAGAGGACGTAAAAAGCGATTAACGTGATGAAATTCACTCATTAACTTTTGCACATGTAATGCCATTTCCTTTATCATTACTCATTTCTTATTACATTTACAATTATCCTCTGGTATGCTCCTTTAAAGAAGGTAAAAAGTCTTTAGCTTTGTGTACATAATAAAGTTAATATATAGCTAGTGGACACGGGATGCATATGGGATTTACTTCAGAGAGGAATTCTTTGAGACACTAAATTTCTAAGACCGGTTTTCAATCCACTGCTGAGCGTGTAATCTGAAAAGGGGACAGAAACTGTCGAAATTCGTGACTCGAAGAAAAATACAAAAAACGTGTAAAAATCAGTGTTACATGGGCTTATTGAGTTTTGTAAGCATTGACAAATATGAAATTGCTTGTTATTTGTTTGGTTTTTTTTATCAAAAGTGACCTCCAGCTAGCTCTCTTTATAAAGATGGTTGTGAGGAAATCATAGAGATAACTGATTTTGACATCAAAGAAGCTGAAGTTATACTTGCAACTTTCACGCACTTTACAATCCATGCTAATTTATTAATTTCTACAAATCTACTTCCTACTCCGACTCCGATCTTGGTTTTACTTATGTACTAAAAAAAATTAGTTTTTTTTATAGTGGCGTGGAAACCTGAACAAGATCGGTGCTTGTGTAGCTCATTGCAACTAGACCACTACCAGATATCCCAACTTCTCATGCCACCGCAAGTGGCAGGTTCACTGTAAAGGTGGCGTTTGTTGGGTGTTAACTACTACTTGCAACCTCGTCATCTTCACAAGTCTCTTGTTTCTCCGTCCCAACAAAGGAAACTTCAAATATAACGATTTCAACATACGCATAGAACATATCCTCCGTCAAAATCATATATTTATATTCCAGGATTAACACTGAGTCTTCGTCCTACCACATCGCTTCGATAACTTCCAAGTCAAACCATGCGTGGCAATGTTGGTCGTTGTGTTCTCACTGCGTACACGCATTGTTTTACACGAATGCGGTAAGTGCTAAGATGGTTTATGACAAATGTAAATTTTCTCTGAGATGATGCTTGTTAAACTTTTTATAGCCTTCATAAAGTTCCATCCTTAAAAAATAGTTTTTCTTGATGAGCAGCAGCAACGTGCCTTACCACGGTGGTATTGTGCTTTCCTCTGTGGCCATCCATCCATATACGTTCATTAGACGTTTCGGGTTTTATTCGTGCTCAAGTAAATTTCTCCTAAGCCTCCGTCTTTACTGTCTATTATTCCCCTGTAAAGATTTAGTGTGGTCGTTATTCATCTCTCGTTTTCAAACTGTCGCTCAAATCAACAACAGTAGCCATGCATGGGAAACTAGACATAATATTCCTAATGACGGGCTGTAGTAAGCTTGCAAAGTCCCCTAATCCGTGAGAGCCTATATATTTCATAATCGAAAATTCATTTAAACTTGTAATCGCCTGCAAGTTGAAAATATAAACTTTTCTGTGGAATCTGTCCCATTCATATTTACAATTCCTCAAAACGGTATTATTACGACTACGCATCGTATAAATACCGTTCCCCACCAACACGTCTCATAATAGTCTGGGTTTTGCTCTTCCGCGAAAAATTCTTTATTCGGTTGAGCATCCCTCCCATCTGGAAGTTTGCGAGTAGTTGAGTCCACAGAAGGTAACAAAACAGAAAATGGGATCATCATCAAAATCACAGAATCATGCCTCAACGCACCCCCGTAAAAGTTAATGGTGTGCAAAAAATGTGAGCTTGAGTTGTACCCCGCAAAGAACCGAAATAAGTTTCTATTACACACACTCACAAACACAGCGCTACAACACTGGAGCACGTAATTTCACAAACACTTGAAATGCCAAGATCATGTTTTTCATTTCTTCAAAAGTCTATGATGCGTTCAAAAAACGAAAATATTACTTTCGCAAGGACACAGAGGCAAGGAAAATTAGCACGTTTATGACTTCTCTTAATGAACTGTAAGCACCGTTGATTCCACACCTAGCGGATCTTTACTTCTAACACCATAGTTTCATTACAGCCGTTGTCCAACCAGTCAACTGGAACTGTAAGCAAGTTAAGTCATAATCACAGTTATGTACCCTTCCCAAGCCTTTGGTTTTTTAATACAAATGTAATTCCTTTATGTACGATATTTTGGAAAAAGGATTTAGATACAAGAATGCTTTATGTATTAGTCAGGGAAATTTTTTAGCTTGATTTTAAAGTCAATATAATCAATTTCATTAACGCACTAATCCAAATTATGATAAGGTACATCGTAATGGCTGTTAGAAGTTAACAAGTAAATGTTGGGTAATAGAGAGTTGTGTAAATGTTATCATACAAAAACGCCCAGTTAAGCTGAATAACATATGATATTTCAAACCCTGCAATTTTCTCTTTTCATTTATCTTGTGTTGAAATCAATGTATTGGTAATAGAGAGCTGTGTAAATGTTATCATACAAAAACGCCCAGTTAAGCTGAATAACATATGATATTTCAAACCCTGCAATTTTCTCTTTTCATTTATCTTGTGTTGAAATCAATGTATTTTTTGTAACGCCAGTGAGGTTTTTTTGTAACAACCTAAATCAGATACATTCTTGTAATCTCAACGGATGGAAAGAGGAAGCAGGGAAAATTGAGTAGTGGATGGTAATATCACGTTTGAAATTGCTTCTTCCCTCAACATTGATACAATCTGATCTAAGAATGAGAAACATGCACTTAAATAACTATCCCTTGAGCCAAGAAGCAGACAGGACAAAAAAATCTACTTGGAAGTTACACTAGATATTCGTGCAAAGCCCATCCAACAAAATATATTAGCTTCTGTATGAAAATAAAATGTAGTTGAGAATGACTTGAGAGAAGGAGAGTGTACATTAATCACAATGGATTCCGTGGATTAGTTTAATTTACGGGAGGAAAAGATGTCTTGGATTTTCAACTCAAACTAATGTTTTTAGTTTGAGCTTTTTCGTGTAGATGGAAGTAGTGTTAGTAGTGGAAATTGATGTAAACTTCATTTCGAGCTAGAGTAAAAAATAGAATATCAAAACAAAAAGTCAAACTTTGAGAATCATTTTAAAGTGGGGATTTTGACATTTACAATAACCTCGTTTAACTTCCTCATGACAGAAGAGTAATATTATTTTGAAAGAAATTGAAAGTGTTTACTCGATTTCCAAGCTTCACAAGTTCTAAACGACGGGATTCGTATTTTTTCCCTCAAATTGTGTGTATATTTGGACCCCACAAGAAAACCAGAATGTGGTTATTTCTAAAGCCAAGCCATGATTTCTTTTTTACTACATTAAAAAATGACTTCCGGTTTAATCCTTCCCATCCGAGAAAATTGGAGGGGTAAAACCTGTCAAAAAAAGTTTCTTTCGAAATATTCACAAGTGTGACATGTCCTTAGTTCAAAACGATTTAAAAGGATTAATGATAAGTTCTCATGAAGGAAATTGGTGCACAGAAAATGTTCTTAGAAGTGGATGGAGAGCCATACGTATAAAATCCCATGTCTGAATGTGGCTTAATAGTTATTAATGATCAGACCTCTTTACTCCTCCATAATCTTACACTTTTTCAGGAAAATCCTTCTCCAGGGATGTAGAGAAGATTTACAGATTTACTGTATTTTTTTAACCTTGAAAAATAATATCTCTCTTTCAATTCATTAGTCTCTCCCCTACATGCAGTCTCAATGGAGGTAAGGATTCGGTGGGAAAAGTGCAGCTTAACTTGTACACTTCTAAATTGGAAGTTGCTGGATAAAAAATGTTATTTTAATCTCAAGATGTTATCCAGCATTTCCAGGTATTAACATTGGACTAAGAAAAAAAGATAAGGCTAGAACAAGTCTTCAATAATCCCATCCTGTGTCCTACTGTACTCAAGCTTACCTATAAAGTAAGCAAAATGTTGACGTGATGAGTTTCCTTATCCTCAAATCTTGAAGATTTTTTGTCTCTTCCAAAAATCATTCCTTCACAATTTCTCAACCTCATACCGTCTCAATAATATTTACTCAGGGTTTTCCAAGCCTTAACAATATTTTCTAATTTCAAAAGGAATACGAATAATATTTTATCAAACTTGACTCCTGTACAAACTATACCTAGAAAAAAGCGAGTTGCATCCCGCTGAGAAAATTTGCCTGGGAACATCACCAATTTAATCATTATTATTAGCTCTTGTGTAGGAAAATCGGACAAGAAATGCGATTCGGCCAATTTCCACTTTTTCTCCTGCTGGTCAATCTTTTCTCACATGACGGGAAAGTGAGGCTGCTGTTGAAGTGAGTTATTTCAAATCAAGTAAGTTGTTTATGCAGTTAGTTATATTTTTTTTACATGCAAGTGCATATATGCACACGAGTATTTTTCTTTGAATTATCAACCCTTTAACATAATAAGGTGGACATGATTTGCGTGAATATTTGATATAAAATATTTCTCAGAGAGTTTCCTATAGTACTTGTACATAAACCATAACCATATATACCCATGCTTTCTATTTTCTCAGTCTCCTGCGACAATAAAGCCAGCTGAAATGAGTGAGAAATGCAGAGAATTGCATTCACCTGCTTTTGTGTTATTTAAATGATATCTTCTATTCATTTTCTTTCCACCTGGGAATACATACATATAGGTATATATATATGGATCATTGTGTTTTATCCAGATATTCCTTAACATACAAACAGGTAATGTTCTGGACGCTAAACCAGCTTATCAAATGTACTTTCCAAGATATAAAGGGCATTAGATTATGTGAATGTGCATTTAAGAGAGAGAGATGAGAGAAGAGACCATAAGAGAATTTTATTACAAGACTGCAATGCATCCTCCTCAAAGATTTTTGCTTCTTCAGCAAAGCTGGCAAGATTTATTGGAGAGTTTACCAAATGCTTAATTACGCTTCTTTTCTTCAGACTTTTTTACGAGCCCATTCGTCATGCATGCTTCTTTTATACAATACGGAGAAAAAACTTTCTGGCGACAATAGACATACGCGTTTGTGGGTGGATTACACACAGAGCTGGATCCATATGCCGGCAATGCGTATACCACCTTGTGCACTTTCAGAATTTAGGCAGTTAAAATTTTTAAAGTGTTGTTTTCTTATCTGTAAGTTGAAAACATTATATGCTCGTTTTACAAACCCTATATTTCTTGTAAACTTTAAAAAGCTGAGTAACGTTTTGTTAATAATTTTGAACCAATTAAGACGTTTGTCAATTTTTTACGGATATATTTATTCATTTTTCCAGTCACGTTCTTTCATGATGATAGAGACTCTTCACAAATGCTCCTAATTATAATATAAATTTTCAACCTGGTCCAGTTTCACTCGCTTGGGTAATTAAGCAGGAAAGTAGTTTTGACGGTTCGTTTACCTATCTCTACTGACCATCTTTCGGGCCACCTTCAGCATCAACTATCCATAAAGTTGGTGGTTCTGCTTTTGACTTTTTATTGCAAGTTTTATTCCCTATAAACGAAACAAAACAATGGATTCATGTTTGCAATATCGTGAGAAATTGTAATAAAATCGGAACATTTTAATACTCACTTAAGCCGAATGGGACGTGATAAGGGAATAAAGTAGGTGCTGGAGGAGCCTTCGCCAGGTTCCTCTGGTCAAGCAACCGTATCGTGTTATACTATTAATCAAAAAGGTACTGGATCGTTGACCTGTCGTTTAGCTTAATTATTCATTCGAGCCTTTGAGATAAGTAACAAAATGACGAAATGTATGAATTCGAATGGATTTTTCTTCTTCATTTTCTCAAAGCAATGTGCTGGAAGCGTTGACGTGATACACTTGAGCATAAAACCTTTTTCCTTTTAATTTTTTTGCATGGATGGGTTGACAAAGAAAATTTACAATTCTAGCAAAAACCCCTTCACGTGTAATTTATTTCCGGCAAAAAACAATTTATTTCAAAGTTTAATTACTCCAAATAAAAGTGAATGCTTTCATTCAAATGATGTTTTTCAAAAGATAGGAATCATAACGCAATAATGATTTAAATAGAGCGAGAAAATCAAGTTTTCTGATGAAAGCGAAGAAAGGGGTTGTCTTGATTTTGTCTTCAAGATAAAAGACGTTATATAGTGTGTAATCGCCATTTTATAAATAATTAATGGCAACTTGATAACTTTAATGAGTACTCTGATGAGAGAAATGTTTCGTGGAATTTGAAATCCGGATTTTAATGCGAAAACAAGTTTTTTTATAAGAAAGTAAACCGTATTGTAATTTTCCCAATATGAAGCCTAAACTCTACAACAACAACAACTTCAGCTTGAGAGCTTCTTTTGGTAAACAATTTTTAGACACAATCCTTATCTGATAATAAGCTTATGTGTGCATTATTTTTTCCAAAATAAGAATTACCAACAAAGTCGCTTATACACCAGTAAAATATTTTTTATCCAAACATCCCTGGGAAATGTTGCGAGATATATTCCTAAATCTCATCTTATTTTTCATCCTTTCATCTTCCCACTTGCTCATCTCTTGAGACAAAGAGCTCTCCACACAAACTGCAGATGTTTCAAATAGAATCGTCGAGAGCAGACATCTTTCCAGTAGCAGTGGCTATAGTACTCCTTTAATACTGCATAATATGGATCAATCTCATACATTTTTGAAGAAGGAAAAATGGCAAATAAGCTTTATTCATGAGTGGGCGGTATTCATATCCTCATGAGAAATTTCTAATGTTTCACATCTGGACACTACTCCTTCTCCACTTTAGCACTGTGAGAGAGTCTGCATAACACGAACAAAAATTTTCCTCTGGTGAAACCTACATTTCCAACTTTTTCTCTGTATTTTTCAAAAGCTCTTCGTTCGTACAATTCCATTTCCCTAAGTAAAGACAACTTCTATGGAGGAAGCACACACTACTGATAAAATAGGAGGGAAGGGTTATACCAAAATTTTTCACATTTTCCTCAGGATTTATGCACACCCAAAAATAGCCCATTAAAGCTCTGCACAAATGGCATTTAAAATCCATTTTTAGGACATACGCTCTTCTCCTCCTTTCCTATGCAAAAAGGGAGCAGAAGTGCGTAAATGGGAGTCTAATGCGTGTGTGCCCATATTGCTCCTCTTGTGTTCCACACTTACTCTCATTTTCCTCTGGATTTATATTCTTTCTCTGATGGTAGCACTCTCTGTAAAACTGTAAGATCACATGAGGGAAATCTAATTCATTGAGGGTAACACACTGCAGCCATTTCTCACACACTTTTTCTCACTTCCGGTTTAGCCCATTTTTATATTCATACTCTTCAATGGAGAGTGAAAAGAGAGAATGAATCTCCAAACTTTTTGATTACACCGCCTACAAAGCTTTGTGTAGGGCTTATATAAAGCACAAAAAAACATATACTTGAAACGTCAAGCTCATAAAGTTTTGTCTGAGATATAAGGCTGTAAGAAAAATGACTAGTGAAAATCTCATGACTATTCATAAACGTACAATATTTTCCACCCTAGTGTCTCCAACCACTATGCCGTTTCTACATCATGTTTTTTTCTTCTTCTTTTGATACTCTCATATTTTCCTCGTGTGACATGTCAACTCAGACAAATTACACTTTCATATCCGCCACGTCTCGTAGATCAAAGTTTTGTGCATACTCCGTAAGATAAAAATCCAAAAAAGGTATAATGCAATGCAATTGCACACACACACAGTCATATACATATATTGCATCATGTATGAAGCAAACTCTCATGTACTCCACGCTTTACTTGAAGAAAAAATTACTCCATACGTCCATACATTTACCTAAACATGTTGTAATCTATGAAGATGCTCTAGACACAGTCCAAATATAAAACTCATGTATGAGCTACTTTTAAGGATAGAAAAAGACAATGGGAAATTGGCTCAAGAAAAAAAGGGTGAATTCATAAGAGGGAAAAGGGTTCACATTATTATGTAAAATGGAGAGGGAGGGTGACACTTTCAACTAATGCACTTGCACTTCTAGACTATTCCATCATCCTCCCCCAAAACAAGAGAATCGCATGGGATGGTCTGACAGTGAAGAAAATGATTATTATTCCGTCTCCAAGCTAATATTTCATTTTTTACTCAGGCATACAAGAAAACGTCTTTCCATCCAAAAGCATACCTTGTGGCGGTAAAGGTACATGAGTGATACTAGCGGAAGATAGCAGTTTGTCATGTGTGTGTGTTCTTCTCCTCTCCCTCGGCTTTTATATCATTTACCCTAATTCAAGTCTAGTAATAGATGCGAGTACACATGTCAGCTTGTGTGGACATCAAAAGGAACATTTATTGTTTGTTTTGCTAGCAACCCTCATCTCCTCCTCTGCCATATCATAGCGTTGTCATTAGACGCTGTGTACATAGATGCAAGCAGAGGAAAATCTTCCACACTTCTCCCCGTTATTACATTGTGATCCGAATGGGTAATGCTTCCAGCGTTCCTTCCCTTTCTCCTCTGTTACCATTTTCATGAATAAATACATCAAGGAAAATGATGGAACTGATGGATGAATATGAAATGAGTGAACTTTTACTATGCATAAAATGTATTTGAATTTCTGCATGGGAAAAACCCTTCCACATCCGAATTTCCTATTCTCTTCCTCAGCTGGTCTCACCAACTCAATGCATAATTGTGGAAAATAATTTTCTGGGAAAAACAAAACGCATCCGTCATCCAGTCAAGTGAACAGTTTTCCATATGCAGTTCCCAGCTCACACGAGAGTTATCTCATTTTAGGGCTGGGAGCAAGGTGCATCTTTTGTTGATGATAGGGAAACGATGTTGTAGGATAACGGGAAGGTATTGTGTCTAAAAGGAGTAAGGGCTGACTCTGTCTTTTCCCCGATTTGAATCATCATAATGTAATTAAGGGACCAAAGGCTCATTAAATCGTTTAAGCCTAATTTACATAAACCTATTCATCACCACCGTGTGTTCCCTTCATTTACTAAATGTGTAGTAGAGCAGAAGAGGGTGGATATTTTTTTGTCAAGAAGAATCCTTCCTTCCTTGCAGCTATCCCTTCTCAAAATTAATGTCCGTAACGGGAAATACATACAATGCATCGTGTTAATATCTCGTACGTATTGTGAGGATGAAGGGTATGTAAAGGATTATAAAAAGGGAAAAGAATAACAAGAATGTTTTATCATATAGGCTTGGTGTATTGCGCCATTGTCACCCGAGCAATATGGGAGTAGGTCAATCTGTAAAAAAATAAAGTACCCAGGGTAAGATTATATATAGGTCACAGTAGAAGAATTTTAATCTACTTATAAGTTTCTTCAGGACGGTCAATTCCATTCTCGAGTGTGTGTATCCTTGCTACTGTTTAAAAATATCCTGTTTTCCCCTATGTGTATATATTTTAGCCTCTAGCAAGAATTTCCAATGTTCTGTGGAAAATTTCATGCAAAGTATATCTACGAGTGAATTCCTTGAAGCCAAGTTCTGGTGTGGTTATTATCAGGGAATATAAAAGCCTAGACCCAATAATAGCCTCTTTGGAGCACGGTTGATTTCACAATATTTATGAACACAAATTATCTTCAAGAAAGAGAGAGGTTACAGCCCGTATAAAAAGTGCAAACACAAGAATAGAGCGAAGTGAGTGTAGGGTTAGGGTTATTGCCTTTTTTGTTTTTCCTTTACTTCTTCTTTCTACATGGATGTTGTTCTAGGTTGAGGTTTAAACTGGAAGAAGAGATTTCGTCATGATTTTTAAATCCTTCCCTGGGGAAATAAATATCTCGTATATTAGCCCTTTTCTTCGTAGAGGTAGACAAAACAGTACAACAGTATTTTCATATAAGCATGCATAATACACGCACGTGTAGTTTGCCACCTTTATCTGAATAAAACTAGAATAAGCTTCCTATATTTAGGGATATATATGTATGTTCACCAGTGCATTTTTTCTCTTTCGCTTTGCATATTCTCATTAAAGCTGAGTTTTCTTACCTTGTGCTCACCACCATCAATTTTCACCAAGGAGGAAAAAACAGATCATGTGAGGTCATCATATCACACACCCATTTTTTCCTTTTCCCCTCTTGGATAAGAGGAGATTGGGTGAAAGAAGCGGAGATTAAAGAATAAAGCATTTCTCTCTGTGTGTATTGAGGAGACCCTCATCATATCAACACACTTATTCAATTCACTCAACAACTTGCTCAATCCCAACTGCTGAGGATGAGAGGATTATAAAAAAAGTTGGAAACCACCACCATCGAAGAATAAACTGTAAAAAGAACAAGAACTTTTCTTTCCACTCACGCTTAATATAACGCTCACCCTTTCTAATTTTTTGTTTGCTCAGTCAAACCTCATTATCCATAAGTAAGCAGTGAGTTGAGAAAGATGGGATACAATGGAAATGATGTGGGGAGAGGAAAACAAAAAGAGAAAATATCTTGTGGTCGCTTTCTCAAAAATATTTACATACGAGGATTAGAGGATATTTCAACGCAACTCAATATCAAGTAGTACTCATCCTCCGTCTGATAATTATTTAGACACTAGAAAATCTTCAAAGCCGTCCGCTACATTGTGAAATTATGCTTGTGCGCATGAAGAGTAGCCGAAAATCCAATTTTTTGACCCATGAAAATAGCCCCATTCTCTCGCAATATCAAACTCTGTAGTTTTGTATTCATGCATTGGATTTCATGGAATTATGTCTCAGGTCACTCGATTCTGAATAACAATTCGGGTATACGGTACCCTCTCCTAGTATCAATTTCGTGCCCGATTTCCCTCCTAACCTAACAAAGGAGATTACAACCAACCACATTTGTTTCTCTCCTCTTCATTTCCCATCAACATACCAGTGCAAAGATTTTCCTAGAAGATTCGAACCGCTATATATAAAACTGAACACAGTATACGCTATACTGTATAGCTCAAGATTTCTCTCACATTATTACACACTTTAGTCGACAGCTTTGCAAAAAAACAGTATCTCGCTTGGAGAGAAGAATCCTTTACGGTTATGCTTGTACATTGCCCAGCCATGACGAAAATGTGTACACCACATTTTACCACGAGGAGATGAATTAACAATGCGAATTCTCTGAATTGAGCTGTTGCAGAGACACAGTTTTGCATTGGAACAACAGATAAATTCTCATCAAGAGTGGCACCACACAATCAGATCTCGTAAAACTACAGGGGACCTAGAAGCTCCACTCGTTTTGTTCTCAATTCTGGGTAAATTAAAGGAAGACAAGATTTATAAGTGATTTTGTCCCGCAGTAAAACATCTTTTTTTCCCGTGACAGAACACGAACACCAAAAGAGAGGACGAGAAACAGATTTTCCCAGATTGTAAAATATATTTATTCTCATACGCAAAAACACACACACACACGCACAAACAAGCTTTTGTAGACTCATCCCAATTAAAGATTTACGCACCATTCTATAATCCTGACGGTTAGGCGACATTAAATCAACATTAGGAGGTGTACAACATGCAACTTCTTTTACACTCAGGGAAAATTTTCCACGTGGTAAAAACAACACATTGCCAAAGTCTCCCATGATTACGCACAAACATGCAAAAAGCCAAGCATGTCAAATTCGAGAGATTTTCTGGGGAGAGGAAGAAATAAAATCACGGATGGAATAACTAATAACAATAATAAACCCGGCAGTTCTCTCTCATGGTTTATTGTGCCATGGAATTTGGATCTTAAACGGCTCACTTGACATCCCTTGTTATCCTCGTCTCCCTCTCTATATTTTTTTTTTCAGCTGGGGGAAACGCCAGCCAAAACAAGTTTACCCATCCGGGCAAACAAACGGCGCATTATTTTATTGCCAGTGAGCACGTAAACAATGCGGAAGAATGCAATTCACTCTGTGCCTCTTTCATGAGCCCTCTTCATCATAGTGTTTTTTCTCTTGCTTTTGTGGAATCTTCCAATGTCACATGTGAAAATGCCAATCGGTGCGAATTAACTTGGATCCAAGTCAATTCCTTCCGATCTCCATTTTTTTTACTTTGGCACAATACACCCTCTATATATTTCTATTGTTTTTGTCGCTCTCCTTAACATACCCTCTCATTTTGTCATCATTTTCTTGGCTTTTGAAGTATGCAAAGTGAGCCACCCCAGGAGGTGTTGTAGAAATCTTGGAGAAGGATGCAAAACTCATGTAGTTTTGTTTAGAGCAAGGCGGAAATATTAGACTGGAACAAATGAACCGTTGAAAAAATCCCGCTTTTTCATACTTTTTATTCCTCCAACTTGTTTTTACCAGAGGAAGAAAATATTCTTGTGTGATGGATTCTTCTTCACAAAAAAAGAAAGATTTGAGAGAAGAAATATTTTTTGCTAAGGAGGAAAAACGTAAAAAAATACGAATGATTTCAGCAAAGCTCATCGTCAGTTTGTGTTCGCCTTGTCTCTCGAATTTGGAATTCTCAGTGGAAATTGTTCTCCAGTTTCACTCTTCTATCATATCTTTTTTGTTTCCGTAGGTGGGTATACATAAAAATACATGCGTAAACGGAAATATAAAAATAGAGAAAATGTAAAGGGAAACCAATCTAGGCAAAACAGACAAGACAAATCTGAGAAAATGGATGTGTGTCTGTTGCTCAAAGCAAGATACAACAGGAAGGTCTCAAAGCTTGGAAAAACTGCAGTGGAACGTGTGTCTTTAAGATATATCGCTTCCATTTCCACAACAGTTTTCCCTTGTGAAACGTTGCATTCATATTTTGCACTTATTTTTCACCAAAAGTCATCCCTATTGGAAATCTAAACTTAAATATGTACATTTTTATAAGGGCTATATCACAAGGGAAGGAAAAGATTGAGCTATTTGCACCAGAAAAGTCAAAAAGATGAGTGTGTCTAGTTTCACGAAGTCAAGCGTTTTCAATCCCCTCCGTCACGGAGACGTGGAGAGATGAAGAATAATATGCAAATACGAGAAAGAAGAGAGGGGATTACTGTAAGGCAAGTTCAAAAAATGCATTTCGATATAAAAAAATCCCCAACTGCGAAAAAACCATGCAGGGACATATATAAGCCATATGAATACCGAGAAAAGACAAAAAGTCATAAAAATGGCAAAGCAGCCACCTCCACTTTTGTTGGATGCAAGTTCTTTCCAAAAAATGGTAGAAAGCTAGGCGCGATTTATAATAATAGCTTGCATATCATATAAAATCTGTATATATATATTTCACAACTCAATTTTTGAGAGCATCTTGTCTTTTTCATTTTTCACATATGAACTTTATCCCACATGTGAAATATGCGCTTGAAAACAACAAGACCTCTTTGGAAAAAAGCTTTTCTGTATTCCACTTGTTCTCCAAATGGCAACTGCTTCTACCAGGAGAGAATTTTGAGAGAGAAAAGGGGAGAGCAGGTTTTTTTCTTGCTAAAAAAGAAGACAAAAATCCTCCAATCCGCTATTGCCTTGTTGCCATTTCACCCTGCCAAGAAAATCTCTTGTTGAATTATACATATGCAGGATTCCAAGATTTCTTTAGAAAGTTTGATATCAATAGGGTGGGATAGAAAATCCTAGGAAAGGAGAGAGAAATCTGTCGCAGTATTTATGCATATGTGAGAAATACACGTTTCGTCTAAAGGATTTGGGGGTACCTTGAGGGTACTCGAGAGACATTTTGGGATTGACTGAGATTCCTATACCCTTTAAAAATGTTACTTTCATAAAATGCGTTTATTACTTTTTACGTAGATTATCTCCACTTTCAGTCAACTTTGATTAGGCTGTAGTGTGCGCATTCAATAAAAGTATTTCTTAAAAAATCCTTTGCACCAGCTTAACTCGTATTAAATCACAGCATGTCAGTTAGCAACAAAGTAGCCGTCGGTGTAAATAGCACACACATTTTCTTCCCTGAGCATTATATTCTCCTCTCTCAAGCCAACATCTCTTCACGCTCAATCACACTGTACAAACATGCAGAGAGAAATATAGGTAGCGTCTTGAATGAAGAGATGAAAATCAAATATGATCTTCAACCAGCTAACCCAAGCAGTACAACATTCTTCATGCGTACATCTAACGCACATTCTCAAGGAGAAAAGTGCGTAAGTTTGTTTGTGGATTCAATCCAATCTCAATTTTTTTCTTCTACAGCTATAAAACTGGCAGTGTGTGAGGTAAAAGAGATATCTTGGGATGGTATACGATCTAATGTCTCCTCGTAATATGAATGGGTTGCTGTTATTATTAGAGATGTAGCATATCTCTCTCAGACTTGTGAAGGAGTACAGCATTGCAAAAAAATATGAGGAAAAAAAGTTTCACTTTTTGGCTTCCACTCTTGCTACTCCTCTACTTTGATTCTGTGTAGTTAGCCAACTTGGATAAAAAGCCATTGAACATCCATTCAAATTAAAGTACATCCAATATAATATCATCCCCCTTATCTTCTATGTTTACACGAGTCTTGTAAATAAATCATGAGATGATATGTGCATCCCTCTACATTATCGTTATATGAACACTCTTTTATGTCATTTTTTACGCGGTTGGCGTTATACTCAAAATCATAATGATTCTGTATGTGTGCACAGTTAGACTTTACATGGTAGATAATATTGTTCGATTTCCCTCTGCACTGGAGCGGTCTCCATTGGTGCAATAGAAATTATTAGAGTACTCAAGACCTCTCCCAGTCTCTGAGGAGGATGCATTCTGAGAATGAAATTATAGTGGGAAAGTAAGTGTGTGTAAAGCGGAAGGAAGTGTGAAAATATACTTTCGTACATTACATTTTCCATCCTTTCAAAACCCTCTCCAACTTTTGCCCTCTCCTCATCTCCCTCTGAACAGGATGAATATTACTTCTTCGGACTCATATTTTATACAAGTTAACTTTTTGACAAGTTTAACTTCCCAACTTGACATTAAAGGGTTGTCTTGTCGTGTTCATGTTTCGTTTTTCGTACTTTTGGTGGGAATTTTTTTTTCAAGAGTTTTTCTACTCAAGAGTCAAGAATAGAAAAAAATATATTACCATGTTGCCTTTTTGCTTTCCAAGATATCCTCTCTCCAAAACTTACCCGATTTAAAAGTGTGTGTGTGTGGTTCTGCAAAAAAATACAACCTATTAAAAATAGTTACATCCTTGTATACCCAGCTAACTACAAGTTGTACACTTGCCACTTATTTTATGCATTTCACCCCCACAAGAGGAAAAGATTTGCTTTAGTATTTAATCAGTGACATGATGATGACGGCTAGGATATATATGAGTTATGAGTACAACCTCTCATTAAGAAAATCCACATCACTTTTAGAATCTCTTTCATTCAAAATCACTATTTGAAAGTCACTCATTCATCTACATTAGTCATAGTCATACAAAACTCTTACACTTTTGACAGAAAAATATACAAAACTTGCAAAATGAATGTGATAAGAAGTGCACTGGGGATATAAAAAAAAACTTTCCAGTTCCAACACCCACCAACCACAATCCCTACACAATTTTTTATAAATATCATTAGGTAAAATCTAATCTAAATAGGGATAATTCCTAAAAGTTGTACTTGTCATAATAGCCAGTTTGTTCACATCATCCTTTTTACATGGTCTTGTGCAAAAACTATAAAACATTATCCTCTCGGCCCTTGCTCCCATCTTTACACTTTTCCTTACTCTCCCTATGACTTCCTGTGTAGTAATTCATGTGTCTTCTCTGCAAAGGCAATAAAAGCAACAGGAATTAAATGAAAATGCTCCTCCACTGGATCCTAATTATATGGCTGGATCATTAGGTAAAATCTCACACGTTTCTTCACTGCTCCAATCCAATCCTTTGCTTACACAGATTTTCTTACAAGGAAAAAAGCTGACACACGTCTAGCTTATATGCTACAATAGCGTCACAGTCACAGCAGTGATGAATCTGACTATATAAAATATTTTTATTTTTTTACTCGAAGGATATGAGAATGACGATGATGATGATGACCGTAGAGATGATTATTATCTCAAAAAATGGTTAACGTGAAGAAGCAGCACCTTTTCTTACTCCCTTCTATATCCCTTTATGTGGTTATACTCTTATAAACTATTACATGATTCTGCAATTAATTTGTAACAACCAGTAGGAGAAGGTGGCGAGGTGGACCCTGGGAAAGAAGAAAGCGAGTTTACTCTCATCCTCAGAGACAGGATGCGGATGAGAGGAGAGGTGCTCAGGGTGGAATTATTATTACCCAAGTAATTTTAGTATTCCGTCATATAACCATGTTTTTTATATTCCAGGTAAAAACCTTTTAAAATACAACCTTAACCCGTTCCTATAAAATTAGGTATATAAAGGGAAGACGCTCTTGTGTAAAGTAAATGGTGTACAAGTTACAACAATAAAAACCTCAATCGTATCGTCAGCTCAGCCAAGCATATTGTTAACAAGAGAAGGGAACGTTGCTGAGAGCGGAATATCATTTTATTCGTATTTTCTAGTTCTCCTCCAATTCAAAAATATTTCGTTGCAGGAAACAAGTCACAAAGGCTGAGAAAAACTTGTAGCATGCTCCTGTTCTCATCTTTTCAAGTGAGTAGGTAGCTATATAATAAAAAGAAAATACGCAAGACACTCCGTGTGGCCTGCGGCAATGAGGATGGAAACAAAAGCGGAGATTCCCAAAAGACAAGTCAATAAGAAGGCATCTCTCTTCCTTTCTTGTCTTCAAGTTTTGCTTCTCTCTCATTCTTACCGCCGGTGGCGGAAGACAAGGGAAACTTATTGCGTACCCCTATCACCGCTGTACTCACTCTCTGGTGCTATTTAAGTTATGCCTGCAATCCAATATGTTTTTCCGCTCTTGTCTCTTTTCTGGAGAAGATTGCAAACGGCTTTTCCGCTTTTCCTCTTCAAAGTCAAAGTCAAAGAGCAACAATCATTTTTCACAAGAGGGACGGGGAAAAAGATGAGCTTGATGATAAACACTCGGTGGGATGGGATGCCATGGGAGAATTTGTAATATGCCATATCTTCAAGCCTGTTTTCCTCCTCAACATGTATTTTTTTCTTCTTCAAGAGGGTAACAATTATGGAGAGAAAAATGTTTTTCCAGTTTGCATCGCATAAAGCAAGAGTTTACATGAGCTTATGCCTACATCCATAAGGATAAAAGGGGAACTCCAAGGATGGAATTAAATTGGCTAATAAACTCAAATGTGAAAGAGGCTCATTTCATAAGGAAAAAAGTACTTGTATGCTTTTTGATAACGTAATACACTTGTTGGAGGGGAGGGGATATGAGATAATAATAAAAAGTTTTTAAGAAAGTGTTATCATTATCTTAAATACTTTATGGGCTAAAATATGTTCATGGTTTGGGGTATAGTATTCCCTTGTTATGCTTTTAAAGTCGATGTCAGACTCCCCTCCTACTTTTAACCCTTTTCTCCTCTTAATAGACAATTAAGACATCGTTTCCTAAATTCATTTCCGCGATAGTAGCCTTATAAAAAGGCAAGTGTGGGCTTTTCGGAAGGAGTTTAAAAAAACTGTTGTGGCCAATTAAAGAAAATGTATTTTTGAGGAGGTGTGGGAGGGGGAAAAGTTGATTTAGATAAATGGCAATAGTGTGTAATATAATGTATTTGCGTGGAGTGGTGGTTTGAGATAAAAATTGCAGGTTGCTTCCGTGGAGTGAATTAATGCCTGATATATTTTAGGGTTTTGGGCATCTTATCTGGTTTTTGTAGGAAACCAGTTCAAAGATACTGGGATTGCTTGAGAGAGAAAAGAAATTGTGTGTGTGCACTAAATGAAATGGGAGAAATAAATGAAAATGAAGTCAAGATCAAGATTACTCATGAGTTTTGACACTTTTAAGACTTCAAGCAATATTTTGTTGTAAGTTTATTCTGCTTGCGAAGGTTTTTTTGAAAGCAAAGGAAAAACTGAAGAAGGATGTGTTTTTATATGAGAGATAAGCAGTAAAATGCACTATTCTTGTGTAGATAGAATTAACAGATAGTAGATACCAATCATATTAGTAATTTGTGGATTTGACGTTGGCCTTAAGAGAAATTGGGAGAAACAAGAGATTACAACTTACTTGCGTAATTCAATTATTGTGTGTGCCATTTTTCTTTATAATTTTCCTATCGATATTTTTTTGAAAAAGGGAAACTTTGTGCTTTGAAAGAGGATTTAGGATAGGGTGGTGTTTGACACTTTTGAGTGAAAATTTAAATGTCAAAACCAGTCGAATCTGGGAATGACTTGACCTCGAAGGGAAATGAAATGTGCCCGTCATCTGCAGACAAAATGTTAATATTAATCAATATTACTAATATGGCATTCAAATAACCTAATAGTGACTATGGAATAATTTCTTAGCCACCCTGATATTTTTCTATTTTTTCTATTTTTTCAATTCAATGGAGAACAATATCTAATTTAATCCTAGTACTCTGAAGTATTTTATTCATATATTTAAATGTTTATATCGACGTTAAACTACACAATCTGATTTCTTCATCTATTTCTTTATTTCTTTTTCAAACAATTCACCCAAATA
>JAHZNA010000761.1:0-15384 GCA_027743935.1 Sinodicranocentrus sp. ZH6 | reverse complement strand
AATCTCTTAACCATACGCTCAAATTAATCAAGTTCTGTGTTCTGGATAATTTGCATAATTTATGCGTGATATTGATTTGCTCATTTAGTGGAACTTTTATAAAATTCACAATATTTGCTCTTGGTAATGCCCATGAACAATTTCTTAAATTTTCTTAGACGGATTGGAAGGACAGATTTTTAATTCAATTTTTATTTTATTGTAGTTTCGTGGAAAGCTGTGCAAATTTTTACCATACAACTACAGACACAGTTGTCTCTTGAAATATTCATGGTTGTGGAATCAGCATATTTAATGTTTATTTTGTTTCTCTGCTCAGTTACCGTTATAACTATTTACATGAAAACCTGTGAAGCAATGAAAACATCATGTAATGATTTGCCCCCTGTAAATCCGCCAATAAGTTTACTTCTAAGTCACAATCATTTGGATCACCTTCATGTGGACGAACCGCCACGAAATAATTCTTCCTCGCATTATGAAGTTTCTATTTCAAATGGAATAAGTCCCCAAAGCACAAATGGACTACTATCAATTGAAACTAGGAGCTTTCTTTCTCCAAGTTCAGACGTACTTTCACCACTATTGTCAGTTCCTTCTCCAAATGGTATGAATATAAATGGTCATGCCAGAACTCACAGTGAGGAGCTGATCCTTAGCGATGACCGTATTCCGCGTACAGAAAGCTGTGAAAACAGAAATAACTCCGTTTGGCTGTCTGCATGTTCCTCCAGTAAATATTCTTTAGATGATATACTAAATATGGCCAGTGCAACGGTTATAGTATTTTCATCAGTAAATATAGTAAGCCATTTAATTAGCTTATAATGTTAGTTTATTGTTAGTAATTCTCAGACACACCACATGTGTGACAAAAAATATTTTGTGTGATTTTTTTAAAGCGTGACCTAACTATCTGTTTGAGTCTAACCTGTTTGCGTTAAGCTAACAAAATAATATGAATTAGGCCTAAAATAACAATTAATTGATTGATTGAATTAATTTACAAGTACTGCTTCGTTTAGGTTCTAGCATCGTCTGGGAATAGTCAACGTAAACTCGGATGGAGTTGGAACTCTATCGTTCCTGTGGGTTCTTTGTGGATAGAGCTTTTCTTCGTGATATGCATCGCTTTTCATATTGTATACCGCACACGGCTAAAAAAATTTAATAGACAAACTTTTTTGCAAGTTTGTTCCGTCTTTGACTTGCTAGTTATACTGGTACTGTCTAATAATTATTTACTTCTACGCTGGTACCTACCGTTTTCTTAATATGTTTTTTTCTTTTACCTCTAAAATTAGGCAGCAGTGGTTGAACTTTTTGGTTCCGGGATGACTTGGGTACCCACCAAAAGTACACCAGGGATTATAAACGGAATCCTAGAGAGTGCCAAAATCGTGTCTACGTGTCGTGGATTAATGATTCTATCCAGAATCTCGTGGCTTGAGGTGAAAATGCTTAGCAAAAAAATAATCTGTGGATATTCATGTTAAAATTAACCTTGAACTGGAAATCCTATCTCGCATTGTCTTACAGCTCATTGGGTCCAGAGTGTGCTATGAATTGTGGAAACTGTCAAAGTATTTGGCGGCTTTTGGTTATATTTGNTCCTATCTCGCATTGTCTTACAGCTCATTGGGTCCAGAGTGTGCTATGAATTGTGGAAACTGTCAAAGTATTTGGCGGCTTTTGGTTATATTTGGCTGATTTATGCTGTATCTTCTCTTGAGTTGCAAGAGGTATCTATAATAATTATTATCGGAATTTGATTTTTATTTACGGAATTTCTTTACTTATTACTTATGCCTATTCTTTATTGTACATTGCAGATGCTGTCAGGAAGAACCATTGGTGACGGGCATTCTGACAGTTTTAGTAATGTTTCACACGTAGGAATGTTTAGTTTTCAAATTTCGAGCGGTACTGACATAAAACCTTCTACAAATACCGTGACAGGAGACTTCTGGATGCATCCTTTCTTGTACACAGTGACATTGACTCTTTTTCTATTGAATATCGGAATAGTTTTAGGCTTACTGCAGCATCATCTAAAAGACTTAAATCAGGTACGTATACTGTACTGTCTGTATCGCAACTGAAACAATTGCGGGACTAAATGTAACACAGGACAATGAAATCTCGTTATCACGAAGTACAGATTGTCGAAAGGTTTATGACTCCAGGTCAAGTATCATATCATCGATCACGTTCGTTATCTCACAGTCATTTGGGATTGTCTGACACAGAAATAGTTGTCTCGAGGAAACCCACGGAAGGGACCTGTGTTCCAATGATGTTTTTTGTTGCTAATCATCCAATCTTTGACATCGTTGTAATGACTGTGATATTCTTTGATGCTATTGGAATCACTTTTGAAAGCTTTGCTGATTCTGAGGTATGTGCGTTATGATATGTTCTGATTTCTAAATATTTTATAGAAGAGGAATTTTCTAATATTTTAATTATTGTAATTCATTATTAAGAGAGCCTTAATTCTGAGAAAACATTACCCAGCATACATGCTCTTCCTGTATACAACAGAAGTACTATCGAAAATAATTGGGAATGGAAAGTTCTTTCACTCGTACTGGAATGTTTTCGATTGTGCTATTATAATTATTTGTGTGTCAGGTATGTTACAAGATGGTGAGCAGTTAATTTTTGTATTAACATCGGAAATCTATTACAAACGTTGAATTTCGGTTACAGGTTACTTCCTCAGTCTTATATACCAAACATGGGTTCTTCTAGTCATTCAAAACATACGGTTTCTGCGAATTTTAAGGATTTTCCAGTTTCGACCGTTTATTGGTCAAGCCCAGATAATTTCTCATTTTCATTCCTCGATTTGTCGAATAATTCCAATAATTTGGAATCATGCCACTTTTTATTTAGGATTGTACCTAGCTGCTCTCGTATTTAGATTATCTTGTAATCACGTTGCCGTTTTATGCGTAAAAAGTTTGCCAGAATATTTCAAAGAATCTCCTCCTAATTTAATTGCATTATGGGTTGCTGCACCATTCGAAGCAATCAGCTTAGAGAGTATTTTTGAATTTTTTGCCAACCCAATGTCAAATTTAAGATTACAATGTTCTATTTACGCCGTCTGTCTTGCTATTTATTCTTTGATTCGAATAACAGTTTTAGTTAGCTTTTGCTACATCATAGTGGCTACCTTATATCAAGATTTGACGGATAAGGATCAAGCAATTTACAATGATGTTAGATCCCAAGAAATGTATCTGGAAGATAAATCCTCCTACCTGATGCCTTGCATATCACCAGATACGATTGATCTGGCGGAAACTTCCAGTAGCGCTGGAACTAGTTCTAGGGTAAATAATATTTCGCGATGCATGGAACTTGATCAAAATGTATCATTATACGAAGATAGTAATGGTTGTAAAGTTTTCTATGTTGAGGCCATGATAACAACTGTTTGACAATCAAAGAACGCTTATACCTATTAAACATTGTATGAAACTTTTCATTTAGTCAACCATCCCAAGTTATAGCTCGTCGAAAACTCGAATTTATTTGAAGAGAGGACCAGTAATTTTTGCCGTATCGCATTATTTTTGTACATAAAAATATGGCCATATCTATCCTAAAAATTATAAGTTAGACATTGGTGTCGATTTGTTTGGCGGAAAAAAATGAGAGAACTAGCTTGTACAAACTTTTTTAATTTACCATATGACATTTTATACTATTAGAAATCAATTATTTTGTGTATTTTGATATTACAAGTTTGCCAAGATTTATTATAATTATATAATGGTATTGATATTCCAAACATAGATGACATGATACAAATCAAAACATTTAAACCGATTGGAATCAAAGCCATATATTATCTTTTTATTACTGCTACTGCAGACATTACTTAAGTAAGTATCACAAAGTTTGCTGGAAATGACTAATCCTAAAAGTTAACATATACTCCGACAGCTTTGGTTTATCTTGAAAGAATTTAACTTTTAACAAACTCGGAATCAAATGTAGATTTTAAATAGTAATAATAATACTAAACTACGTTGATACAGAATTCGAAACAGTGGAATACTTAGCAATTTCGACCCTAAACGATGACATCCACTCTTTGATTCTAATAGAACAAAGCCCTAACTGAATTTCCCTATCCAGGATATTTATAGTATTAAGAAATAATCTAGGGTCTTTGGATCGACTATATTGCATCCAATACGCACATGCTAATACAGCCCAATTATCCCTTTGTTCGGGATAACATCTTATTGCTTTGAGTGTTGTCATTACAGCTAACTTTACATTGCATTCAATCAAATAGGTCAAAGATACCACTCCAGAATGCTTAGAGGCAAACATACTCTCCTCTCTAGAAGTCCCCATAATTCTTGCAAGCTTCAGAGTGCATAAAGCCAAACGACGAGGAGTAGATACGTGAAAATGATCCAAATTGTAAGTAATAATAACTTGACATGCCAAAGCATACAGTCGCGCATTTGTTGGGTACATGTGAATTAATCGTAAAACTACGTTAACAGCAGATTTAAAAGACTTCTGAAGAATTTCATAACAAACTCTTATGAACGCCATATCAGCAGCTAGTTGAGGAACCCACTGGGAAGTCCGAAGTTCATGAATGACAGCTCTTAATAAGTGTAAATCAGTCTGTGTTACTGCAATAGCGCCGAGGGTCAATAAGGCACGAGGGTTCTTCATCATATCCTTTCCGAATAATATAGATTTGGCTTGATCTACTCCCATGGTTTGGTTAGCAAGTAGAGCAAGTGCTATTTTTACATCAGGTTTTCTTGCATCAGTTGCTCCAGGAAGATCAAGGATTCGCTGGTACATATCAATTGCTGTGTTCACATCGCTTAATTTATATAAAGATAAGGCAGCATTAGCTAATCCTACAGAATCCAAAGTTTGAAACTTCAGGAGTTCTTCTTTCGCTTCAGGAAACATCTTCAATGCAATTAGTGCTGAAACCTTATTTGAGTGTATTTTGAAGGTGTCATTCTCATCCATTTTATTTGAATATTGTTTTGACATAACACTAGCGTTGAAAGAATCAACTGCAGTCTGATAAAATCCACTCCATCCAGCGATTAATCCCTTTAAGTTATAAAGTTGAGCAGACGGAGCTCTCTTTTCGACTCTGCTTATTAGGTCATATAAATGTGTGGCTGCGTCCATTCTAACAATGAGATGCCATGACCAGTACCGATAGTCTTCTGAGGAGGAATCATTGTTTTGATTCAATAGAAAATCACAAATTGCATTTCCATACGACGCGACAGCGAATGGATGAGCTTTCAGAAGGCAAGCGTGACGAAAGAGATCAGGAGCTTCATGAGGTTGCAGAGCTTCTGCGCATAAGGCTTGCCCAATCCAGCTGTTAGCATACACTGGAGCAACTGACTGGCCTTTGGAAAATGCTTTGTGGGCAAGAAGAGGTTCATTATTTTGGTAATATAGCATTCCAAGGTTTGCCCAAGCCACCACATTGTTGATATCTAATTGCAGTGATCGAATAAAACAGTGCTGAGCAAAAGCTACATCAGTAAGCTGCAACGCTAGTAAGCCAATTGTGTTCCAGTACAACGAGTCGTTGCGACTTCTAGCTATTGCTTTCTTACAATAGTGAAGACCTGTTAATAAGAATTCTCTTCGTTCGTCACCCGTTAAAGTACAAGATCTCTTGTAAAACGATACGGCCAATTGATGATAAACATAACTAAATAAGTCAGGTGATTCTTTAATCCTGGGATCTTCAGTATTACTCAAAATTTGAAGGGACTGTAAAAGAGCCTTTGTTCCGATTTCCTTTATTTTGGCGAGGTCAACTTTTACCAAACTCAATTTTTCTTCCTCCGTTTGTCCGCTGGTTTCCATTGAATTGGTCATCAGTAGTGCTGGAATTTGAAGAGAAGTTGTTTCTGGAAGTTCGCCCAATGTGATAGAGTAGTCGCCAATAATTATCCATGGGAGTAGTATTAATTTTTCAGAATGTAATATAGCTTTCACCGCGTGCTCCAATCCTTTTTCAACAAATGAAATAGCTTGAATGTCAAAGTTTTCCTTAATTTTTTCAGCCGTCACCCAACTGTACAACCTTGCTAATTCAACATGTAAAGTAGCATTATCTGGATTCTCCTCAATCAACTCTTTCAGACAGTTTATAGATCTATCCTCTTCTTCCAAGAATTGATATATTGAACTGATACGCATTTTCGGATAAAGTGAGTCAACTCCTAGTTCTAAGGCTTTCCTATAGCATCGCAGAGCAGCATGAAGTGAACCACGATAAAAGTATGCATCTGCAAGGGATTCCCATAAAGGTCCATCTTCCAAATCTACGCGAATGGCTGACTGCAAACATTCCACGGCTTCAATTAATTTGTCTTCCTCAAGGTACATGAGACCTAGTCGAGTCCAGACCCATTTCGACTTCATTTTCCTTACTTTTTTGGTGGCATCTAACAGTAAATCTTTCTTCAGTTTTGGTTCACCAAGATCGTGGTAAATATCGCACAGTAGAGCGCCTACATCCGAATCCAAATTTAACTCATATGATCGTTTAAGAAACTTTGCTGCCTTGTGGAGGTCCTTTTCTAAATTTGCTAATAGGCCTAAATATTTCCAGGTGCGAGGATGACTTTTACCTTCTTTTGTCGAAGCTATTTTGGTTAAGATTTCTGCAGAAGCTTCAAAATCTCTCTGGTCATACAAGAAAATTGCGGACTCTAGCATTAAATCAGGAAGACTATTGTACGTTTCGATACAACTATTGATAAACGTACTAAACTTTTCTTCTGTTTTAAGTGATTCTGAAATAGATTTGTACAAGTCCAATCTCCATAAAGGGAAGCCGTCAACAATGGATGCCAATTCGATTCGAGAGATTAAACTGTTTAAGTCCACTAACGTATTGTTTTTAAGTGAAATTCTTACACTTAAATCCAAATAAGATATGATATTTGGATGATCCTGTTTTTCGTTAAACACAGCTTCTAACTTTAGCCGTTGTTGGTTGGCACGTTCAATGTCGTTGGTTCCAATCAAACCTTCTAAGTACAAAAGTTCAAATAACAGGTCGAACTCGTTGTCATCTTTGCTATTTGCAATAGCTTTTTCTGCCTCTTCCATTGCTCCTTCATAATCCCCAAACTTCAATTTCCCCTTGATGAGAATCAACGCGGCATGTGTATTAAAACTTGATTCTAGTGCATTGTTAATCCAACTAAATCCTTCTACATATTTATAGGCTTCTTCGACAAGGTATTTTCCTCTAGCAAAATAGCCAAATCGACTTGATGGATGTAACTTAAATAGTCTATCGGTGATTTTTTCTATTCCTCCGCTATTGTTTAACAGAGGTTGGTCTATCCTTGATTCAAGGTATAGACGACAAATCCACTCCATTGGCGAATAATAATAATTCCATTGATCTTGAATGCTGGTGCAACGAAGTGCAAGCTTGTCGAATTGCTTGCTACGATACAGTTGAGAAAAGTATTTTCGATAAGTCTCTTCAGCAGGCTGAGGTGTTTCAGTAACTAAAACATCGAGTGCATCAGTGTAAACGCTATTTTGTTCCTCTGATCTAGTTTCCGATGTTGTAGAGTTTAATAACTGGACAAGTAGCTGAGCAATCTCGATATTCATTCCTGCAGATTTTGCTAACCGTGTAACAACTTTTAGAGCTTTATCAGAGTCTTGTTGTGATATCAAGCTGTTAGCTAGTTTTAACATATTCTCTACATATTTTTGTTTATCATCTTTTTCAAAATGGGTGGCTACTCGTTTATAAGCGTCCAAAAGGTCTGAATGACTCTTAATATTTTGTTTTTCATACACTGAGATTATTCCTTGCCATCCGTATACTTGACTAGGATCAGCCTCCACGGCCTTTTTATATGCTTCTAGCGCTTGCTGGTATTTGGCTTGTTCCCGAAACGATGTTCCAAGGAGAAGATTTGCTTGAAAGTTGTTTGGTTCCTTTTTCAATATGGTCTGAAAATTCAAAATTATGCAATTAGGACTGCTGATTGATGCATATTAAGTACACTTAAAAAACCACGTCGGCAGTGGTGCTTCATATACTCATTGTATTACACATAATCGCTGATAGCCGTACGCCGTATTTTCCAATTTACCTTGCAAGCTTTCGCAGTTCCCATATAATCATTCTTTTTTAAACCTTCCTTTGCCTCCTTCAACAACTGCTTTACTTCTTTAGGATCCATTATTACTGATGTATAGCGTTCCTATAAGCAAGTAAGAGAAAGACAAAAATATGTCAAATATTATTTTTTTAAAACTTTCATCAGAAGTAATGCCAATTTTTAATCTACTACAAACTACAATACAACACATCAACAGAAAATCTGTTCTAAGCGTAAAAGTAATAAGTATAAAATAACTTCAAACTTCGAACTTACAAATTGACAATCAACAATGATTGCTTACGGCTGATTGCTTGTATTTTGTATTCCACATTTAAATCTGCTGTAATTTTTTATGAGACAGACTTATCAGTCATCACATCAGTATCAGTAACCAGTTTACTTTATATTTTTAACTTTTATTGTTTGCGTTGCCACTTCAATTTTTACACGAGACCTCAAAGGTACTAGCTCTTGATAAATTCTCAAAAATTTACTACAACCACAACCCCAACCCAAAGATAAATGATAATTTTATCTGAGGCTTATCAACTTTTAAATATATGCAAGCTGTATTTTAAAGGTAAAACTGAAATGCAAACTACTTGTTTCGGTTTCCTACAATATGACTTGTCATATCATATCACAAAATCACAACAGAGGCTACCTACGTACGGTACTCCGGTACAAACTTCACTACAGCAGCATACAGGAAACAAGAGTGTTTTTCTCAAATCTGCTTCCCGGCCTGACAACACTTGATGTCTTCCTCTTAGCAGGGAAATATGTGTAGACAAAGATGACATAGCTGACGTGACGGTGTTCATTAGAAAATGTGCAAGTGAAAGTTGATAATTGATAGTCTTTCAAGGATTTTTATATAAATATATAACCATGCACCATATATACTTTGAATTCTGTGGTCATATCATGGTTAGTATCTGACGATTAAGTAATTTGCAACATTTTGCATTCTTCAGGGCTGGATTTACAAAATCATGATAGGAACGGAAAAATGATGTCATGTAAAAGGTGATGAAGCTGATGAAGGGTTTATTAGCAATCTGACTCTGACTCTTGAGTCATGGTGTCAATCATAATCATAATAATTCAATGGCCACCTACATTACTTGACCAGCGTAAAATTAAGAATCCTTGAAGAACATCTAAACACGAGCGTTCTTTTAAATAACGTTGTTTGAGGTAAGATTGATGCTACGATATTTGTAAGACGTTTGATTTAAATAATCCGAATTTATTTTCTATATAATATCAGTAGATTTTATTACATTAGAAATTTTTACTCGTGTATATATTGGGGATATACTTACTAGAGAAGCAAGCACAGTCAGAAAGAACAATTTAGCAACTTTAGCCTTCCGATGCTGGTTCCTCTTCGATAGTATTTAAAATAGGGTTTTGATTAGAATCTACCGGGACCATTTTAAGAATGACTTGATAGAGCCACGACCATACAGAGTCCTCTATGTTCTCCAGTTCCGCTTCCGGTCGGTCGCCTATGTTGCAGGGAAAGTTGTCACATCCAGTTAGTGTATCATAGATAGCCATTGCGCTCCTAGCAGCTTTGCAGACCGCTTCAATATTTGACTGACAAGGGAGATTATTTCGACAACGACCACTTACAGGATTAGTGTTTACTGCTGAGGGTGCAGACGAGACCACGGCAGCACAACGGGATCGGGAGGCGGTTGGAACGTTTCCATTGGCAGTCGGAGGCGGCTCGGGGAACATGACGCTATTTTCTTTTGATATGATTGGAATATTTGGAATACCGCCAATACCGGCGCAGGGAAGGATATTATGGGGCGTTACTGGCCTTCCAGAACAGTCAATGATTTCATCATTGGGGCAACTCCCGCATTCTGCATCAGTAGACTCAACGGCGACAGACATAACTGGCGAATAGGAATACTCAAACACCTTTCCTGATTGTGGATTATTGCTTCGATACAAATTGTCTTCATCGCCTCTATCCACTTGAACGCATTTCATATTAGCGGTTGATGGTGATGGATACACGGGAAGAGGGCAATATTTTTCGACAACTCGAACGTTTACGTCTACTGCCTCGCTTAGATCCACCAGACATTCTTCCTTTTGTGCAGTGGGAACGTAGCCATCTTCTTCTCTAAGATCACGGAATAATTTCCCAAGAACAAATTTTTCCCCTTCATACAACAACTCCTCAGGCTTTAGCCTTACTTTGCCAAGGGACATATCCTGAGGTACTTGTCGGAACATTTTATCCAGTTGCCAGTGATAATCCTCATACTTGGCACTTCCCCCTTCGCCTACTTTTTTCTTACCGGCGTCGCCCAACCCAAGCGCTAATCGTCCGATTGAACCCTGATTAAACAATTTGTCCAAAATAAATGGTATAAATTCTTGCTTTGCCAAGGTATCCTCCGTAACAGGGCCTAGGGGTTCAATGTAACGTGGTGGTTCTGGGGGAGGAGGAGGTTCTTCAGGTTCAGCTATTTCTGCGGGTGGTTGAATTAAATAACTTGATGGTGCAACAGAAGCTGCCACCGGTGGTACTGATTGACTCGAAGGTGCAACAGAAGCTGCCACCGGTGGTATTGATTGACTCGAAGGTCCAACAGAAGCTGCCACCTTTGGTATTGATTGACTTGAAAGTTCAACAGAAGCTTCTTCTGGTGGCATAGAAATGGTAGATTTTGCCGCCATATTTTCCTCTTCAGGGGCTGATGTAATTGATCGGGTCTCTGGACTACCCAGATCAGAAGCCTCACCAATGTCCTCAGGATTGTCGTCTGACATTTTGTGTCTAGTTTACAACCAAGCAATTCGCGTTTAAAAGATGGAAGCAAAATTCAAATCAAGCTTAAAATTCAGCCAGACTATATACAATATTTGTTATATTTTTTTATACAAAATTGGATGCTATCTCACTAGTAATTTATTTCCACGGTCTAATTTTGCTCCTCCACCTTTAGAATTTCGACTAAATGCAGATGCAGGTATTACAAGGGAAGTCTAATTGTAAGTACTCATTTTACAAAAAAATGTACGTCCTAATGGGTACTTTTACTATAAATTTAGTTGTACTTTGGATGGGAAGCAAACACTACAAAATTTCTATTCGCGAAACACGTCCGTCCAACGTCCTAGACAAAAACCAATATCATCTTTGAGCAATTACTGGAAGTTATTTTTGTATGCGTCTTTGCATGGCAACCTACTTGTAAAAAAACTTGTGGATGAGCTTACGTGCGGGGAACGGACTTGCTTGGAAGTTGGATAAACTGGGAAATACATACTCAACGGAAAACTACTCACTGCTTTTACTTTTTATCTTGGTCTATGGTAGAACTATATATTCTCTTTTGGAGTTGCAGTTACCGTTGCGTTTTTATAGTTAAAAAAGCATAAATTTATTGTATTGGTCGCCTTGTCAATAATTACATATAATCCGCATTAATGAATTAATACATGCATATTATTTGATTTAATAATGGAATACCCTTTCACAGAGTAGATTATACAAATAATAGTTTAAACATTCTTCAAAAGAATTAGATATATGCTACAATTTGAAGAAGACTCGATTTCAATCATAAGTTTCCACTTGCGTGGTCATGCAATTCACCTCTGGTTGAGCTTCCCAATGAAGTAGACGTAGTTGAAGTTGTTCTTCGTTTTATATCTGAATACCCTTCCCCACCTGTATCGTTCTTTCTTGACTGGCGCTTTGCCCAACCGCACCGCTCTTTGACCATGTGCCATACTTTAAGTTTGCAATCAAAAGCCACAAATATGAATGTTCCTTGAAGCCCATTAAAAATAACAAAAAGATACCATGACCATTCCCATTTGGTGAAAGCAGAGAGAAATCCTAACGTCCAGGTCATTCCCATAATAAGCGCCAGCTTTGCGTAAAGCTTCAGGCGAATCTCGTCTGACTTTTTACTGCTGGAACTATTACACCCATGAAGTGGTACTTTTCCATTTCCAACTTGACCAGAATGACTAGTGAAAACCACTCCGGATTTTACTTTATTACCATTACTGCTGTTATTATTCCCATTGATAAACCTATTTCCTTCCCGATGCTGAAGTAAAATTGTAGTGGCTGTTACTGTGAACAGCACTAAATTGCATAAAATGATTAAGGCAACTGGCAAAGCAAAAAATACAAACAAGGACAATCTTTGGGTAATCCAACACAAGTTGTTATGCCCGTACAAAGGACGTAGTTTCTTTACAATAGGTCCAAACTCTGAGTCCATGACGTCGTCGCTGAGCTGTACAAAATCTGTAACCACTGCCAAAATCACAATTAGCAATGGTGTGACCCACGCAAACAAACTGTACTTGAAAAATGTCTTAAAACTATCTCCAGAATAGCGTCTAACTAGAAATTCGCTCGAGAAGGTGCGCCAAATATCAAAACTCATAATATTCATCCAAAAGAATGAAGCCAAAAAGAAGTAATGCATTGTTACAGACGCCATTACACACATCATCCTATTAGTGGCGTTAATTAATGTGAGAAATATAAATTGAGATATTAGAAGACTGGCCGTAAGGCAGAGGAGATTATTCCCAGGCAAGTTTCTCATTTTCGGTAAAATAATGTAAAGAATTACATGGATTAAGGAGAAGATAACTGACAGAGCCAACAAGATATTTGAGAGGGTGCTAAGGGCAGGTGCAGAACTGCTTTCATAAGTCCGATCAACTTGTTCCGCACAAATAGACATGCTACTTCTGTTATATTTTTCGTACTCTCCAGGTTCAAACAGTACTACTGCCGAGTTGCCAGACTGATTTACAACTAAAGAACCATTGGGTAGGAGGTGATACTCGCCTGCATTAAGAATTATGAGAAAACATGGCTCAGAGGAATTTGCCAAAAGTGAGGAATCTTCAGTATCTTCAATCGAGTTTGAAGTTTTGTTATCACTAATGTTTGTATGATTGTTTGATGACTCTAATAAGATTTTATCGCATTGTCCGTCGTTTAGTTCATAACCTTTAGGGCAAATTACGGGGACGCATTTGTTCCTTATGAAGTCCAAAATTTCATCCTCCTCACATTTGCTGGTGTAGCCGACATATCCTTCGTCGATGGAGAAGTGGAATAAAATGTTGATTCCAACTGGTCCCGTGTCAATTGTAAAGCGAGTTGAAAGAGCTGGGCTAAATTGGGCTCCTGTCAATCAAAAGTAATTGTCAGGAACTTGTACAAATAAAAATCAAGATATAAAAATAATGTATCATATCACGACTTACTCAACCGTTCCCTAAAGCAATAAGGGTCTTTTTTAATATCGATGTCCGGATGTTCCCACTTAGCGCAGTGAGGATTTTTATATTTATGTTCTCCAGATGGTAATCGTAAATAAATGACTTGCATATAACTCCAGCAAAGTTTTGCAATAATAGTTTGATTTTCTTCTCCACATAAATCCGGAGAACATTCTTCTTTCACATCATTTGGACAAAATCTGACATTTGGGACTAATGTTTTAATATTGAAAGGTTGCAGGTCTGCAATATGAAGCTTGCAGTAAGCAGATGAATTGGCTGGATCTGACCAACTTAATTCTCCTTGTTGGTAAACCGCCCGTTTCTTAAAATCCTCCCAACCACTTTTAGTAAAGTTGGAACATAATAGTTCATGCTTAGGGGAATAACTATCTTTCTTCGAAATTGAGTGACATCGAGCACAATATATGCTCCGATATAAATCCCCAGTTTTGTTATTGATCACAGGAACATCTAATAATGGGCAGAGGGAAGCAGCATTTGCGAAGTTTTTGGGACATTTTCCAGTTTCGCACAACTCCTTGTTTAAATCATCGGGGTAGTACGAAGGACATTTACTTATCATCCGGACAGAGTGAGTCCTCTGCAATATGACCATTTTAATTTATATGCAGTAAGTAAATAATATTTACCCTAAATGAAACAAGGTCCAAATCTAAAATGATTATTTTAACATTCACTCACCGAGTCAAGGAGTTTACTGCAGCGCCAGATATTTTCTTCAAGGACGTTTCTTGTCCGTTTTAAAACGGTTACACAACAGTCACCGTATTTGGTACAATTTTTGTCACAATGACAGAAGTTCGGTGAAGTCACATAATCATTGGTACCAGGCGTTGTTGGTGTTCTCACTAACGAAGTGACATTTGTTAGTTGTGAACTGTTTCCATAAGCTGTACTAGATTCCTCTGCTTCACCTGAAGGCTCAGGGCACGCTTCCATTGTTGCTGATCCACAACTTCTAAAACCCTTTTCCCAATCAATAGCATCTTCACTATCGCTGTTATCCTGATTATCGCTGTTATTTTTCGGAATCAAAATAGGATATTCAGTAGATTCTTCTGATTTATCTTTTAAGGTTTTGTCAAAGACTCCAGCTACCACTACAGCAACTGAAGTTATCAAAATGATTAAGACTGTAAATGTCACAGCCAAACACAGCCTACGTGAAGAATTCATAATTCACAAGTTCGTCGGAAGTTTTACAAATTTATTTCAGCCTAGGACGTTTTTGCTCAAGAAGACCCACCCTAAAGGAATATAAACATTGTAAGAATAAACAACAAATTACCAACTGCACACTGTTTTAAAAAACTTTAAACGGTTCATTGAATGCAACTATGAAAGCCACATGCAATGCCTGTTCGGAATCTATTTTTACAAAATTTCACCTGCTGCTAACCAGGCCACTTCATTTCCCTTTCCGGCCACGGCACGTCTTCGTCTTGAAGTTAGAATAGTGCTCAATCCCAAAATGTAAATAAACAGTGAATAGGTCGGAACGATGAAGGAGGTAGATGATGATAGAATTTCCGTTTCACTATGACCAACTGCTCACCACAAAGGCAATTAGTGTTTTTTAAATTCAGTAACAGACCATCGCACATTAACCAGTAACTGATCCAAAACTTCTCCTAGTTAATGATTTAGACCTTTATATTTCAGCGCACGATTTGGGACTCAATTTTTAAACGAGAAATTGAACTCGAACTGGACTACTGTTTGAAACACCACCGTTTTGGATAGGCATCAGGCATTTTATACTCACGTTTAGTAAAACAGTGGCCGCTTTAATCTATCCGTATCTGAAACGGAGAAAAAACGGTTCTGTTAATTTCATGGTAAGTTATCCTCCCGAAATGAATGTCTAGTGGCGTCTTTCTATCAGCTTTTTATACCAACGGCTATC
>JAHZNA010000760.1:0-51559 GCA_027743935.1 Sinodicranocentrus sp. ZH6 | reverse complement strand
GGTGGGGTTCGTATGCACTTTATGTATTCATTTATTCTATATTATTTCACGAGTAAAAATTACATTCCATGTTTAATAATTTTGCCTTGAAATAAGTTATATTTTAAGCTGGGTTCAACCAAGTTGGTAAAACTTGGTCATTCACAAGTGGTATGATGGTCTTAACTGTTAACATGTTTTGTTTGTCAAAACAACATGATAATATGATAAATTATAGTCTCTCCATCTATATAGATATAATAGTTACGCAATTGGGTATATTGCATTTTTTTGTATTTTCTCAAAAAATATATTATCATAATTTGATCATGTGGCATCATTGAAACTTAACTTCGACCTTGGTTTGACCATAATTCCACCTTATTTTACCTTTGCCAGCCTTATCGACATATTTTACCTTCTGGACATTTTGCACCACACTTATCTTCCATATTTTTAATTCCCTGAACACAGATATATATGTATCACATGTCATGTTAATTAATCCATATAAAGTATATCATGAATTACATACACATACAAAATTATAATTATCTTGGTGATCCTTAACTTCAAAAATATGAGATAATATAATTAAACCATTTATTACGAAGAAACTGGAAACTAAAAAACAAATATTGATATTTTTCATTAAATTATTTACATTCACTTGATGTAAAGTATATAATAAATAGTCTCGAATTCAGAACACAAAAGGAATTTGATTTTACCCAGGTACATACCTGGCTCATGTTAAAGTCGTCAGTGACGCTTCCAAAGTGACTGATGGTAGCGCATGACGTATTGACCCTTATCTAAAATAACATCGCGGTTACAAACTTGCTGCATAGTTTGCTGCGGTGGCATGTACACTTGAGGAGAAAAGTACTGAGGAGGTGGGACCACAGTAGGGATGACATTTCTTGGAATAGGGATTCCATTGGGTGGCACAAAATAACCATGAAACAACATAGGATTTGGGATCCTTTGCATAGGAGGAATCATCGAAGTTGCTACTCCATTGGAGGTGCTTTGTGTAGCTTGTGACTGCTCTTGAGATGATGACTGATTCTGAGAAGCCGGAACAGATGAAGCTGTACTGTACTGTACTGGTGATGGTCTCGAACTTCTCCTCACTGTTTCCGCATATGTGCGACATGTGCAACGTCTGTGAAAATAAAACCGAATTTTGTAAATTGTTTTTCAAATGTTATCTGTTTTAAATTCTGATTTAGATATAGCTAAAGCACTTACTCATTACCACAAGCGTGACATCTATTGGGCAGGTGCTTCTTTTGAATATGCATCGCGAGAGCATTCATCGTCATCATCTTCCTACCACAATACTGGCAGATGATCTGTTCCTGATCTACTTTCATTACAATTTTAATTTACAAATATTTAAAATCATATACCATTTAATTATTTTACGAAAAATAACTCACTTGAAGTTGATTTCCGACCAACCGGCAAATCCCGTTTGTTCCCTGTACGACTATTATTCGAATGAGAGGGGCGAATCTCCGAAAACCTGTTTGGGGGTACCTTCTTCCTCACACTTTTCCTCGGTGGAGGCGGTGGAGCTGGAGCTCTTTTGACACCTTCCACAGACCGACTCCAAGGAACACTCACTGTTTCATTATCACCAAATGCAGAACTTCTTCTATTAGCCTTATCATCAGCTGTCACTGTAGGAATATGAACCGCTTTGTCTTCTTCTTCCTTCGTCTCCACCTCTTCGTCAGATGACAAAGTAACAATCTTCTCCACCTCCTCTCCTGGAGACGGTGACGGTGGCGTACTAGGTACCAGTGGTATCAAATTCACACCTTCAGATAACTCTTCATGAGTTAACAAACTCCCTATCATCAGCTGATTCCGAGGACCATTCCCAACAATCCCAACTTCATTGTTACCCTCCTTTCCATTCAACCTCCTGGAGTAAACGCTCCTCACAGATGCTCTTGTCCATATTGGCTCTGCATCCGCACCCATTTTCAATTATAATCTAGATACAATCAACACACTTCAATTTAATTAGTTATTTTACTGACTTTTCGCTGTCCACCATCCAGCTCGAGCTCACCACAGTCACAGTCAACTTGTCAGTCAGCTTTTGGTGACTGATGTTGGCATCAAAATTACACTCTTAACTCTTAAAGGTGAGAACCATCAGTCAACCAATTTAAATTAAATCAATAATAGCTAAACTGTCAACTGTAAAACAGGTGATTACTGATTAGCTGAGAAAGGGAAGAATTCATAATAACTAAAATATTTCACTGTCAACTGTTGACTGTTGATTTTTTTCTTACCTTCAACTTCACCTCCACAGCACCTACCAATGCATGTTTGTTTACGTGGATCAGGTGAGAGCTGTGAATTGTTCAATTCCCAATTCCCATCCTGCAATGCACTTGAATGCACGAGTAAACCACTTCATCCTTCATTCCCTTCCATTCCATTCTCAATTGCATGCGCTGGATATAAAAAAATATGCATGCTGCTTCACTCGTCCGTCACGCACGAGTGAGAGTGACAGTGACGAGGGTCAGTCTTCTTTTCTTCATTCTTGGGTGCTCAACAAATAACGATCATGATCACTGATCACGATTAATGAATGATGATGATCATTGTTTGCAAGTGAATGACTTTTCCAGACATGCATGAATTTGATTATTATAACTTGCGTTAAGGGGTTAATATTGTCAGTGATGGCGGAAAATAAAAGCAATTCATTTTCAAAATTGAAATCTCTTTTTGGAAATCTACTTACACAGAATTTTTTAAAATATACTAATCTCCAATTTGATTGAAGTGGATTTAAAAAAATAGGTGTCCTATTTTTAAAATAAATTGATTCTTCTTTTTTGACAGTTACTGACCATATTACCCCTTAGTAATGTACGTTAGTATAATGAAAATTCTCTGTGATGATATGTTGAATTGCTGAATCGCTGAATGCATGCATGTGTGTCATGTCATGTGAGAAGTCAACTTGGACATGAATTTTCGAACACGACATACAAGGCTAATTTTCTGGAATGATAAAATATATTCGAAGCTCAAAGCTTAAATAAGTATGCAATGAAATGATGGAACATGGAATAGTATATATATAAGTATTTAGATTTTAAATTCTGAAATATTATTTTCATAATAAACTTTATATTTCTACTTGTATTGAAAACTCCTGCGAGATAATTAAACATGGAAATGAAATGACAGGAAAAGGTTAGCCGACCACAATGACCTCATTACTGTAAGAACTTTTCTTTAATTTTGAAAATGTTTTGTTGACCACTTCAAAATTCTTCCTCCACACGTTATTCTCGTCGATGAGAGTTTGCACTTTCGTGATTTCCAGGTTGTCGAGGCGTTGAGTGACATTGAGAAATAATGCTTCAGCTCCATCTCCTCCACCTCCAGAACCTCCTGCAATGGGTAGAGTAGAGAGACGGTTATCAACGTAGGTTTTCACATCTGCAATTTGGTTTGATAATGTCGTGGATGTTGATGAAATGTCGGTGCTCAGCTTATCAGTGGTTTTACTGATATTGCCGTATAAATAAGTTTCAATGTTTGACAAACGGGATGAGAGGTCAGGAGTAAGGTCACCAGAACCTGAGTCGGATTGTTTCAGGATTGAGTTCAATTTTGTGGCCACAGTTAAATTCAACTCATTCACCTTTTTCTCCAGTTCCACTGCCCAAAATTAAATCCACATTTAGCAAAGAAAATATTTAATTTGTTTAAATAAAATTATTATTACTTATAGTTTTCATGGCGTCAGTTAATCTCTCCGCACAAACTTCCGGACAACTAGAAAATGGGGGTGGAGTTGGCACAGGTTCACTTCCATGATTGCCAGGAAATGGGTCGTTTATCGTTGGAACGGTGCCTTGTCCTTGAGCAAAATTTTGAAATTCCATAGATAATAAAATCAAAATGATGTAAAAATTAGAGACAAAATTGAATACGGTAAACATTTTTGCTCTGGGCTGCATTCAGCTTTTTCAATTTCAACAAGATTTTTTCCCCCGAAACCAATCGCACGTATGAAAACGAAGTATTAAATTGTGAAATTTAAACTAAAATGACTGGATCGGGATACAATTTTAACAGTTCATGCATTATGATGAGGGAGGAAAATATTCACAGGAAATAAATTATTCTGATGTGATGAATGATTGCGTGACATGTAAAAATGATTTGGTTTTTGGTAATTTGCCATAATATATCCATATATATCCTGTCTTTATCCTGGCTCTACAATGTGCAGAAATGCATGCACGCAACATTTTTTTACAAATCTGGAAACGATTACTTCATTTGTCAATGACAAAACATCCTTTCATAAAAATGTACAAATAACCACACAATTTCAGGCTCACCTCAGTTGGGATAACATCAATTTCTCATGACACATTTCGTGTTTATGGTAAATCATACTTATACATACGAATTTAAGTAAATACAACGAGTGATCAATAAGGTTCTCCTCAGTCATCACATCAGTGCACAAACTATTTTTCTCCGCACTGAGATTTGTTTGAGCTACTTTCGTAATGTTAACAATGATGCAACAAAGATGCGGAAGATTTTTCCAAGATTACTGACATGTTATTGAGAAATATCAGTCAATATCAATTCTCCTGAATCCTTAAAGTATTCTATTATATGAGTACACACATTTCGCTTATGTGGGCATGCACTGGGATGGAATAAGGTAGAGGAGAAATATGGGGAGAATAATTTCAAAAGGTTAAATGATAAGCTCAACAGCTCAAGCTTATCCTCACTCTTTTTTATCAATAAATGCTTCTTGGTGATATCAATGAATTCAAAAAGCAACTTCCATTTCCTTTCTCTCTGAGCGTTTCACCACATTCATTGTTATCTTTGATAAAAGGAAGATCTTATCGACAATGTGACCTCATGCATATATTCATTTTTGTAGTGCGTCATGCCTCATGCCTCACATCATTTGTAAATTGTAAATGATATTTGTACATGCTCTACTTAACTTATCTGGAATCAGCTCTGAAATCCAGCTGTGGATGGATGAGGTTGGGCCAAATAATGCTAATAAGGATAAGTGAATTACACTTGTTTCCAATGTCAAATTCTCAGAATGTTCGTGATTTTGATTTGGACAATGCATACATGATACAAAAAATATCCCGTAATTAACTACTGTGCTCGTGATCTTGCCAATTTATCAAGTTCAGGTGTGTTTTTTTCTTATCTTGTGCAGAATAAATTCTCCATCACTTATTCAACCAATGTATCTGTCGTCATCCCTGCCAGAAAATGAATAATGATAGCACAAGGGCAGCTGGCCTTTCAAAAAAATAAATCACATCAATAAATTTATATTTTACAGGATTAGCTGACACGCGAACCATTTTGTACACCAAAGGATACAACATGTAAAATGACAATGACAAATAAAACCTGACATTTTTATGACTTCTGGTGATGGTGTGGTGATCCAACCCAATGTAAACATGAAGGCTTATCAACAAAAATTGCTTAAACGATTTGACACGAAGCCTCCAAGTAAAATATCTCGTGCACACCTCATTAGTGAGAGGGCTTGAGTAAATTAAATAAGACAAGAAAAGAAAAAAAATGAAATGAATGAATCTCTCCTCTCACCGCAAGCATTATAATTATGGCATATTGCTTCTCTAAACAAAATCTGTTTGACCTGAGGGGTGAGGTGAGGATTGCATAATTGCCGAAATGAAAGAAAAAACGAGTATGCAAATATAAGGGCAAGCAAATTTAGCAAATGTGAACTTCATCGACTCAGAAAAAGTCCCTTCATTGCATTTTCATTGTTGAAGTGAAGTACACTGGTCATCTTCTGTGAAGCTGTAAATTTGGGTTCCTAAGTGGCATCGATAAGCTATAGCAAGATGATAAGAGGAGCAGGGGTAATTTTTTATATCCGATATTTTAAAAATTGAGAAGTTTCGTGAAGATGACTTTATACTTCGGAATTTTATTTAGGTTGTGTTCGTCACACTTGTTTGTGTCGCTGTGTGTGCATGGAGGAGTTGGAGTGTTGTCTCAAGCGGAGGAAGAAGACGTGTTGGCATTGTACGCTAAAATATGTTCAGCAAGAATTGAAGGACCTGAACCTGGCGATCCAAGTGTGTACTGTAAGGAATCCCCGGATACGATTGTGGAGGAGGTTAGACATCATGTTACCCTGACGGGAAGTTCGGTTGGAGAAAAACAAGTGGTTTTTATTAGACCACCTCCAATTACATATCAACATAATGTGCAGATCCAGGTGAGAGAAATATATACTAGGATTAATAGGTGAGAAATCTTGACGGGTGGTAATTTTCCATTCTCTTTTTGCAGGGTTCAACTGGAGCTGGTCCAAAAACAAAGATTTACGTGTTGCCTCAAAAGAGTCAGCATGAAATTAGCAGTCAGTATGCTGAGGGAGAAGTGGTGACACAAAAGCCAACTGTGTATTTTCTTAAATCGGAAATAAGTTAATTGTTCAGATTTTGATGCATTGAACTGTGAATTACTTATTAAATTCCAGTATTTAACAGCAAGTTGGTATTTTGCAAGCAATTATTTTTCGCATATTCATGATTACTTAACATTCTCCTTAAAATCTAGAACAATAAGGTAAATGATTCATATATATGCTTATTGCGAAAAAATAATTATTCATGAATACAAGGGAAAATGGTAAATAACTCAAAATATGGTAATTAATAATAGATTATTTTCTCTCTTTTTTCAATTAAATTTTTGCAAGCACCTTTTCGCAAAAAACCTATTAAATGGCTTTTCGTGTGATTGCACATTATTTACGAGAACAATTAAAAGTTGACACAATGATGATTCTCAGAACTAATTCGTCTGCTTCTGTTGTAAATGTAAAAATCTTTTGTTGCGCAATTAAAATGAGTGAAGAGATAAGCATGAATAATATTAATGGTCAATGGGACGCATTTAGATTATAATTTGAAGTTTCAAGTTTATGAATTAAATTATTAAATATTTTTCTAACTTGTATGCACCACGTAACCACTTATAACGTCCTCCTCCACAACCCATATGCAAAATCCCGTGAGCTTTTATACGTCAATTTGCAACTATGCAATTTTGACTATGGAATGAACTTTTTTTCCATGAAGACCAGCATTCAAAATGCAAGGTGCAAAACACCGCAAACATATCATTGCAAAAATTACATGGAACAAATATTATGCAACAACATTCACACGTATAGTTAGTGGCACGACGATGACGCAAAAGGAAAATTATTAAGTTTATATAACCGAGTCTTGCTGTAGTAGCACCATCACTCCGTTTTACTAGAATCTGACTAAGCTAACCTTCATACTTCGTTCTGTTTGTCTGTTTATCTGTCCGGTGTCCACTTGCACTCCCACGTCACATGTCATGACCCGCTACACCAATATAATTAACTACAGTGTAATATTGACCGAAGCTCCTGCATTAACCCTAGCCAAACATAATCAGTCCAGTGCTTTTCAAAACATTCAATAGCGTGAAAAATTCAAATATTAAAATACACGTTGTCACCTCTCATTCGAAAGCTACTACAAAGAGGAACATGACAACACAGTCAAAATTCAAATTCAGCTAATGCAGTCACATAAAACATCATTTTAATCCATATTCAAGCCATCATTCCTATATCCAGCAAATACACTACTAAAAGTGCTCCAGTTTGCATCCTTCCTGCACACTTTATATACATGTTTATTACATTTTATTATATATCCAACGCCACTATATTCCGACTATTGAATTTTCCTTTTCCATGCTATCCTTCCTTGCTTGGCTGCATTTCGCTCTGCACTGCTTCCTTTTATGTAAAAAAATCCTTCACAATACTTACTCCACATCAGGAATCAGGACCTATCCAGTCTTCCAACTAAAAAGCACTTGGCTCTTACCACTTTAAAATACATGGAGCATAATATAATTTTCCATTCCAGCAGCTTTTGCCCCTCTCTCACGATCAGTTTTTTTGCCGGTATATCCTTCCTGACTTTTTCAGTGAAGCATCTTAAGCATATATTCATTCTCCCATGCACCCCACTTTAACGGACTGACTATATTTCTATTAACCCTTTTTTTATTATAAGCTATATAGATATATATATATGAGAGGTATATACCTTCCTTGTAAAATGCTCCAGTTGAGAAAAAACACTCAACTCATCCTCGGCAAAGCATGATGAAGAGGATAAAAAAGTGAAGAAGCTGATCCAACATCCAACTCAAGTCTTTTTCCTCGTGGAATTCGCTCCGCTCGGGTGTCTCAGCTTTTGTGAGTTCTTCTTCTTCACAGTCAACAAAATCAGTATTTTTCTTCTCTCTGGTGGTGGTGCTTGTGTGGTACAATTTTAAAAGGTAAATTTAATATTTTTTTTTATAAATTTCTCAGTTTTTAGTAAACTCAGCATCATGTGTAATTTAGTAAATTATGAAATCTTTGATGCTGACGCACACGCATGACGTTGTGAAAGGTTGAAAAGTTAATTTTTTTGGGACTAATAATTGAGTTTTGATTGTTTTTGTAGGTTTTGAAGTACTTACAACTTAGTTTTTTAAAGGGATTTACAATGGCCAGTAAACCAGCCTACAAAGTTGGTAAGTTGAAATTTGTGTACAAAGTGATTTATAATAGGTATAAATATAAAGTTGAAAGTTAAAATCAACAGTCAAGTTGACGGTTTGCCGGTCACCGGTTACAATAATGTCAAATGTATGGTTGAGTGTGTTTTCTAAAAATTATCAGTAAAATGCTGAAACCTAAACCGACCCTCATGACTTGTCAGAAAGAGTGAAAAAAGTAGTTCAAAATTACATCACATATTCCCACATTATCGGCGATTAATTGGTGGTTACAAATTATTTTAGTGTTAGTAGGACTAGTCAGACACAGGCATCATCATCAGTTGTCAGTGTGTTATTGATATTGTGAGGTTGTAGGTTGCTTTGCTACATGTTTTTGTGTCAGATTTTCATTTTCGTGACAGGGTTGAATCATCAGCTGAGCATTGAAAGTGACAGTTGACCTGACAGACTGACAGCAACAGAACTAAATCAAACCAAAAAGACCCAGTTTATTACCTACTTACACGTATGTGTAACTAGTCTGTCATTATGTACTCAGGTGATTGACAATTAGACAGTGACTGTTGCTAAATGCTCATTATTCAGCAATTTAATGCAAAACTGAAAGCATTAAATAGGCCATATAAAACAAGTAGAATAATAGTCAGAATCAAGCACACCTGAGTAAATAGAAAATTCCACGTATTCCAGATTTACGTAATATTTTTCCTTGTTCAATATTTAATCTCAAGGAGCACAACCACATCATCATCAACTCGACTTGAAAAACCCATTTAAGCTGAACGTAATTATGATTTTTTTCTCACAACTAAGATCATCAGTGGTACCTGGTTAGTGGTATAAAATAAATGGGGTTATTATGAAACCAGGTTGAATATGGAATGTAGTAGATTCAAGGGTTACGTAAAAAAGGAAACAGGATGTAATGAAGTTTATCTTATTCAGCGTCGGCATTTCATAACTTTGAGCTTCCATTATGTGAGCCGGTAACCAAGTAAAATTAATTGCTGAAGTGATGTAAGCTTCAATCAATGCTTCTGTAGAGCTGGAGAAGGAGGGGAAAAGTCAGAGAAGTCATTATACGTGGCTGGGAATGGGAAGCATAATAAAATAATAATGTACGTCAGTCATTTGGTAAAAGTTCACAAATGCATGATTTTTTGTCGACCTTCGGATGCTTTAATTTGCCAAACCAGTTTTGAGACGCGGTTAAATGAGAAAAATGTAGAATGAAATCTCAGGAAAGGAGATTTTTCTCATGGCATGGTATTCCCCATGTCATCCTCACGTCTTTCATTCCTTCATCATCGTTATCAATTCTTGTTATGTAATACCTCATCAGCAGATGAGCAATTTTTCTTGTATTCTACGTGCTAATTATTATAAAGTATATTAGCATATAGGTATCTGTAGGGAAAATAAATTCAAAATTATTTTTAATGTGGGACTATTTTTTTATGTTTTAAAACCATTTATCTTTTCAGCCGACATCAAGTTGGCAGAATGGGGAAGGAAGGAAATTATGCTTGCTGAGAAGGAAATGCCAGGTTTGATGTCCCTTAGGAAGAAATACGGGCCTTCGAAACCTCTCAAGGGAACAAGGATTGCGGGATGTCTTCATATGACAATTCAAACTGCGGTTCTTATCGAGACATTGACTGAGCTTGGAGCTTCGGTAAAATTATCATGATTTTATTATGCGTCATCTCATCATCATCACTTGTGTGCACTACAAAACTAATAAATAATTTGTTAATGTCGCTCATTTTCAGGTACAATGGAGCAGCTGTAATATTTTTAGCACACAAGATCACGCTGCTGCTGCTATCGCCGCTACTGGAGTCGCTGTTTATGCCTGGAAAAATGAAACAGAAGAGGACTATATTTGGTGCATTGATCAAACCTTGGTTTGGCCAGATGGTCAGGTATGTATTGCAAAACAAAATGTATGTGCGTCATTAAAAGGCAATTAAAATGTCGTGGGAAAATAACCTAATATTTTTACTATTATAATAGCCACTCAATTTGATTCTCGATGATGGTGGTGATCTCACCCGTCATGTGTTGGAGAAGTACCCACAATACGCTGCTGGTATCAAGGGAGTCTCCGAGGTAGGTTCACAGTTCGCATGTTTCAATTTGAAGTTTTATCTACGGAACTTGACGGATGATTTATAAATTATAAATGTCTTCTTTTTTCTCAGGAAACTACTACTGGAGTTCATGGACTGTATAAACTGTTGAAAAATGGTCAACTGAAATTCCCAGCTATTAATGTCAACGACTCTGTGACCAAGGTAGGGACACAATATTGATGATTGATTGACTGCGCTAATTTTACATAATTGTAACTCACTTTTAATTAATTATTGAAGAGCAAATTCGACAATCTTTACGGCTGTCGTGAGTCTCTCCTCGATGGATTGAAGCGTGCTACTGATATCATGATTGCTGGAAAAACTTGCATTGTTGCAGGTTACGGAGATGTCGGAAAGGGATCCGCCCAGGTAAAATAATCTGCAAGTGGTTCTAAATACGTAAATGTTATATTTAGCCCATTTAAATTAAAATAATTAAACTTATTTTCGCTTCCAGTCTCTTCGTGCTTTTGGTGCTCGAGTTATTATCACCGAAATTGACCCTATTAACGCCCTTCAAGCTGCTATGGAAGGTTATCAAGTCAGTGCCATGGAAGATGTCTGCCACGAAGCCCACATCGTCGTGACCACCACCGGCTGCAAGGACATTGTTCGTGGAGAGCACTTTGAGAAGATGAGGGATGACGTGATTGTCTGTAATATTGGGCATTTCGACTGCGAAATTGATGTCGCTTGGTTAGAGAAGAATGCTGCGTCAAAGGTTAACATCAAGCCACAAGTAGACCGTTTCTTGTTGAAGAATGGAAGGAACATCATTGTCTTGGCGCAGGGTCGTCTTGTTAACCTCGGTTGCGCTATGGGTCATCCTTCTTTCGTCATGAGTAACTCGTTTTCGAACCAAGTCTTGGCACAAATTGCCCTCTGGAATGATAAATACAATATAGGAGTTTTCATGCTTCCCAAGAAGGTACATATATCTGCATATAAAGGTCATCATTAATATTTGAAATAATTATTGAGAGATTTCACTAACTTTTGTTTATTATTAGCTTGATGAGGAAGTTGCTGCTCTCCATTTGGAACATTTAGGAGCCAAGTTGAGCAAGCTGACTCCAGCTCAAGCTGAATATCTTGGACTTCCAGCTGAAGGTCCATTTAAGCCTGAGCATTACAGATATTAAAAATTCCAAGATAATTCAATCAAGACTTTATGCTTTCAAAAGCGGACAAATTTATATGGTAGTTGTAATTTCCTATAAACTTGTTAAAACTTGGAATAAATCTATATCCTTTGAATTTGCCTGGTATATGTTAGCATAGTTTATGTTTAAATATTGTTTAATTCTAGTATTGCAATTATGTATGGTAGGGTGATAGTGATTTTTCCTTCTCATTTTGTTTAGTTTTGCTGATTCAGTTTTGAGCTAATTTTATATGCATATTGGGTTTCAAGCACGGTTTCTGTTCGTATTTTATTCGACACGGAATAGATGGCTTTTGAAAGTAAGATGATGCAGTGAATATGAAAATATCCAACCTTCGTAGAGCTTCCAACACAACATATTTCTTCCTTTTACACGTGATATGTAAAATAAATAGGGATTTAAACGACTTCCAGTTTACAATTGGGTCGTTTCTCCTCGTCAGCGTTGTGCTGAGTAATGCCTTCAAGAATACTATCCTTAACAATATGATTGCATTGAGGAAGCCAATCGCTTATGAGTATTTCAGGCAATTGGTGAAAAATAAATTCGAAATTTTCTCAACTACCCTTAGATTTAATGTTAATTATAGAAGTGAACCTATTTTAGAAGAGGATTTTCAAGAATATTGGATAATCAAGGGAAAGTTTTGGAGTGGTGGAATCCGAGTTGAAGACAATGATAAAAGGATTTGAAGGTAAAGAAGGGGAAGGAATAGTTCAGCTTATAAACGAGTCAAATATATCATGATGACTAAACCATTCCTTCTCAGAAATTCAGTCTCAATAATGTGAAGCATAGCTGGATTTTGGAATTTAGACATTCAACTTTGAAAAGAATTCGCTTTCTCCATAGCGACTTTCAAATGAATTTTATCTTGTCAAGACGAACGTCTTCATGGTTTCATATATTTTATCAAATTGAGTCGCGTAAACTAGAGGAAGCTTTGGAACAGTAATAAAACCGTCGCAGTGATTTGTGATTCTTTGACAAATGTCACCTTGTGGCAAATAAGTTACAAAAACGGAGTCAAAACTCACAAGGGATATATGTAGGGAATGAAGTGTTGGCGGAGAAGTGAGTAGGATTTTCTCTTCATGGTTTTCTCCCCCTTATCTAATTTTGAGGATAAAATGAATCGAAACTTCTGGGGTTTGGGGGTGGTGGGCTACTTGGACAAACTCGAGTAGGATTGTGACCCCTTCAAAAAACTCTTTGAGTAAGCCGTCAATGAATGTAAATATTGTGATTTTATTTGCACTCCGGGATTTTATTTACGGGATTTTAGAGGCTTTTGTTTTGTTTACGATTGAAATCAGATATGATTGTTTATGAATTGGTTATACCTCTTTACCATTTTGTGGTTTGTAGGGTGAAAGGGTTATGGAAAAAGAGCTTTCCCTGCTTACGTTAGTAATAATTTGTAATCATGGTCAATATTTATTTCATTTAGGATTATAAACCTTTAGTATTTATAAGCAAAACTTGATGCCTTTGTAATATTTTAAAACTTTTTCACCCTTGTTCCCTTTTTGGCTATAAGTCCAAAATAAACACAGAATGTGGTGAGGATGAGAATAACCAAGCAAACAATTACTGTCCACGTCCACTTATGCCAAAACAAGGTGTTCGATATTTTCTCAAGTTTCTGAAGTATTTTCATATCCTCCATCTCAAAATACTGTAAAATAAGAACATAAAAACTGCGGATAAATTCGGATGTAGTTACTTCAATACTGTATTGCATTTAACTTTACCTCATCGGTCCAGAAAACGGGATAAATAATATTTTCTTCCAACTTCGGCAAGTTTCCCACGTACGGATGAGCTTTCACGTCGATATTCATCTGATACCGTAAATGTGACCGAATAACTATTCCAGAGTTCTACAAAATATAAGGAGTTACAGTATTCTTTAATTTTTCATTTAAATATACAGTAAAATTTTTATACCGGTTCCACATCAATGAAGCTTCCATGTTTTGCCATCTCTGGGTTCGAAATATTGACTGCAGTCCTCAATGACTTGTCTCCATACAAAAAATATGGTAAAGATATCGCATACGGGATTTTGGCCGGAGCTTCAGCCCAAATGCTACAATTTCTTGTAGACAGAACGCCCTCTGGTAAGCAACTATCAACTCCTCTACTTTCACAATAGCAAAGAGATTTTCCTTTTGGTACGTTTTTGAAAAAGCTTTCCGAAATAGTAAATCGGTATACAGAAATTCCTCGATATTCCAAATACTCTAAAAACTGGAATGGGAGAAATGTGCAAAAATTTGGAACATATATGCGTAAAATATCGTGGACCCTAATTCCGCCCGGAAAAATGCGACCGTCGGAACCACGAACGTGATTACAGTCTGTACCCTCCTTCCAATACGAAAGGGTGGGTTTGCCGTTGAATTGATTTATGTGTCCGAATTGAAAACGAAAAGATGGATCCGTGTGTATTGAATATGTATCAATTTCTGAATTGTTTTTCTAAAAATAAAATAAACAATATTTGTATTTAATTTAGAAATTGTGTTATCCCACTAATTTCACTTACATATATATGAAAATTATATTTCCTGGTTGTTTCGGATGTTCTTGATGATATCCCATTGTCATCCATTATCGAACTTATCATGTAGGTACTATATCCTTTGAAAAGGAATTTGTCAACGTATAGTTCTATTTTAAAAGGTTGGAGAAACATGTTTACAAATCCGGTAAGCCTGGATATCTAAAAATGGACATAAATGTATCATATAATTTTTATTAATATTGTATGAAAATGCTAAAATTACTTGTACCTGTTGTCTCCGACATTGATCTTGAATCAACTAAAATCAAGATAATTTTTGAAATTTAATATTTTTTAAAACATAGTTCTAGTTTAGTTTACAAGCAATGTAACAATGTCTTACGAATAAAGGAATATTCACTAAATTTAGTTTATCATGCTGCGATCTGTTTTTAGAAGCGATTTCGTCAAAATAATATAATTTTCCGAAGCTCCTAACGGTTTCATTTGAGACGAACATTTTCATCGATGATTTACGTGAGGAAACTCTAGTCCAGCTTAAATACAAAGGGTTTGATTAAACTAAATTTGTAAGAGTTTGCATGATTAGTTTTACCTGTAGACGTAAGGTCCCACTTCTGTCAAAATAGGAGACTCTCTTAAAGCAAAAAAGCCTGGGAGAAAGTTTGACACGTGAAAAAAGTAAAATGCCTGTTTTTGAAGATAACTGGAATCTCTTAGACTACCCGCTAGTTTCAAAACGGCGTCAATATTCTGAAAAATATAATAAAGTTTTAGAATTTGAAGCAAATTATTGCAGCAAGTTTTAAAATTTATGCTTACCTTATCAGTCAAATTATTTAAGTGTGTAGATGATATTGAGTACACACCATAAAAAATAAGTGCGAGAGTTAAAGTCATCATTGCAATCTTGAATACCTTCGCAAAACAGGTTTTGAATTTGAAGTCTTGCCAATTGAAATTTTCTACTAACTTTACCGTCACATTTTCTAAAACAAATACCACAAAAGATATAAGAATTCCGCCTGCCAAGCACGTAAATATGATAACAATATTTCCTTCCATGTTGGGCGTCGGAATGGAATATTTTAAAACGCTTTGAAAGTTTGTACTCCTCAACTCTGGCATAGTTTCTGTGAGAAATTTATTCCATTGTTTGAAAATTCCCGCCATTTCCAACTGTCTCACTCTTGTAAGCACTTTCAGAGGAAACATACCGGAAAACGATACCCCAAGTTTTGCATCGAGCAAAATGTCCTTTCCGATGTATACATCGGAATGCTTTGCTTGTAGTTGCATTGAAATTCGCCTCGAATATGAAGTAGGAAGGAGGAATGCGGTCTTGTCACAATTTTCAATTGTTTCAGTGACCAAGCGTTCTTGTAATTTGTAGAATTCTAGAATAAGATCTTCATGTGGCCCTTGAAAACTCAAGTGTTCTACAATCGTCGAAATGTTTGGAATTAGTATGGTGTTTTGAATGATTTCATCTTTCCATTTTTCTTCTGAACTTAGGATACGTTCATAAAGTCCAACTTCGGAAGTTATTCTAATGCAAGCTTCCAAGTTACTCGGACGGTTTGACGCCATCATAGCTAACTTTTTCCAAACAGTGTACTCGTGAGCGGACTCAGCAAAGCAGTTAGTTGCGATGTCGTTTACCGATATGGTGTACCCTCTAGTAAAAATTTGGAACATGTCTGAAGTTAGCTGTCCAAATTTTTCATATGGCACAATTTTCCTTGGCGCTATGAGCGCATACACGTTATCATTCTTATAAGCGTTACTTAACACCACGCCTACAAGTAAAGCAGCTAATATAACGTATCGGGCGGAACGCCTAGTCAGCGCCTTGTGAGGAAAAGGATCGCCTTGTTCAAGTAGACATTTTACAGGAGCTATAACGTACGGGAATACTTTATTAAAAGAAGTAGTAATCGCTTTGCCAATGGTTACTTTAGATTTGTTGAATTTTTCAAAAACTTCGGTAATCACCACAAGAAATGGTACCGCTACAACCATCACGAGAACAAGACCAGTCCATGTTAGCGCATCGAAAATCATGTAAAGCTCTTCGAAATTGAATCGCATGTCAACCTTCCTTCCACAGCTAACAAATTGCAAGGTTAACTCAGGATAGGAATATCGAACCTGGTCAAAATCAAAATTTGACGACGTTGAAAATGCAATACTCGCACATCGGATATGGTAGCATCCACTCAGTTTTTGAAAAAGCCCTGATTTTTCCGTTTTTTGACAATGATCCTTGGATTGTAGGCATCTATAAAGGTAGCTCACGTTTCCTAGAACGTCTCTCCACAAATGAGCATTCCAATACGGTGTCATCTCTTCTAAAGAAAGAGTCTTTAATGCTTTTTGAGTCCCATCAAATGTATTTAAATCTAGTTCCTCATTTCTATTTCCGATGTACTTTAGCAAATTTTGAAAGTCCTTTTGTGAATCTTGTAACACCCACATAATAGCATCGGACTCTGTTTCCAGCTCCATATTTTGTAAACTACTGTTCCACATCAAAGATTCCAACTTCAATTCACTTGGGCGTACTTGTCGATGTCGTCGAATATCGATGTTTTGACAGCATCGGATTATCAGTGGGTTTTTGATGATTGCAATGTCATTTACGATTTCATACGTAACAAGGTAATTCGACTCAAAACCTTGTTTTGGTAGTCCTATAGCTTTCTCTCGTGCTCGAAGAACTTCAAGAATTTGATCTTCCACATGATCAAGCACTGTTTTGTAGCCATCCCACCACATGAGAAAAAAGTTGAATTTTTTGCTCACTTGAATTTTTTCATGGTTGGATATTTTCTTCCAAGTATGGATGTCTTGTTTTGAAGACATTGTATTCTCCTCTAGTTTAAGTTTAGCACCTTCTATCTGTGAATCAAGCACCCAAAGGTCATCTAACGAGTTTGAAATCAAGTATTCCCTGGGCGGAAAGAGGTCAATGTGAACTTGAAAATTCCATCTAGATTTAGATGAAAATTGCATGAATTTTATTCTTGTGCAGTGACCTCTCCCAATGAATTTCTTTTGATAGTAGCCATTTCCATACAGGAAGGATGACCACGGGCACGGATACGCTTGTGACTTCCAGTTAGAACTGCTGTTTGGGAATTGCAAAACCTTAATTTCTACAGGAAGCGATGTAATTTTATCTTCCAGATCAAAAACTGATCCTATCGAAGTTTTGGACGCATCTGCACTAATTACAGCTGGTAAATGGCGTGTTAGCAAAATAGGGACTTTGATATCTTTCAAGTCCACACCTTTGTGGTTTGCTATGTGTATAAGGGAATTTGAAAAAGGGAGTAAAATAAAATCCAGATTTTTTACTACAGATATTTTGGTTTGAACTTGAGTAAACGCATTTTTATATTTTGGAACACAATATCCGTATTCTTTAGGTTGATATTGAAACACGTCAGAATCTTCTATGGGTAGCTTGGGCAAGAAAAAATGTGTGCACAATCCTAAATTTACAAATAAAGTCATGGCTGTTCGGTTTTTTGAATTTGAAAACATTTTGTTTTTTTATGGCTGAAAGACTTGCAGAAAATAACTACCTCTTTATAAGGGCAAGGCAAGATTTGAATTGATAAATAACACATTTGTAGTTATTATTGTTTAATTAAATTTTTTATTTGCTTTTAATTTTAATTAAATATCGCAAACAAAAACATGTTTTTGTTTTTCTGGCTACAAACTACTTTTTAATTAAGGAATTATTATTTGTTTACCATTTTAAAGAATTAATTAGATTATTATTATTAATTAATAAATAAACCATATAAAGGAGCCCCACTACTTGAAATTAATATACAGTTTCGTTATTAAGGTCAAATAATATTTAAAAGTCTAAGTAAACACGGTTACCTTTGTTTGAGTTTTCGAATGACGTATTACGCGTCATTTTTTCACTTGAAAGTTCTAAGTCGTTTGTTTCGCATAATATGTTTTTACTTATAACTGTTTGACGGATTTAGTACAAATGTATTAGTTTGAGATTTGAGTATTTGTTGATTAGTGAAATCATATTGATTTAAAAAACCTTTTATGCTGTTGAGCGATAGCACAGACCCACCGACAAACAAAGACAAGGAATTGCTTAATTCATTGAGAGCTCGTTTTTTAATAATTAATAACAAATTATGTAGTATGAATGTTTCAGATTGTAGGATTAGCTAATATACTACCAATATTATTAAATTTGCTTTCAGTTGGATTAAAACAACTGCCCAAGTGGACACCCCTGTTATTTTAAACAAACACTCAGATTAATTATTTTATTTACTGAATATTATATCGAAGGCAGTATTAATTTGTAAGCCTATTATCAATAACAATGGTTCTAGGATATATGCCGTTTTGGACGAAAGCCGTTTTGGAAAAAAGCCGCTTAACGGAAGAAAGCCGTTTCGGAAAAATGCCGTTAATTTTTTTGAAATTTATGAAAATGAACAGCCCGTAAAGTACATTAAAAATTGCATGCAAAAATGCAATATTGTATACATGACTGATTACACCAATTTTAAATGTTTACACTGGTTTTGAGTTTGTTTTTTACACTAATTTGTCGATTACACCAATTTATATTACTAAAGGGACTTGTAAATATTGTCATGCATTTATATATAAAGTTCCTTGTTTACACCGATTTAATTACACCGATTTAACGATTACACCGATAACATATTAATATGCTTTGTATACGCCATTTTATACTATGTTACGCTGACATTAAAGTTTAGTACTACATGTGTAATAAAGTAATACAAAGTTCATTCAACAAACAAAGTCGGTGCAATCACTAAATTGGTGTAATCGCTAAATCGGTGTAAACAAGGAACTTTATATATAAATGCATGAGAATATTTACAAGTGACTTTAGCAATACAAATTGGTGTAATCGCTAAATCGGTGCAAACAAGGAACTTAATACGATAATACATTTAATTAAACTTTCATAAGTTCATTCAACAAACGAATTCGGTGCAATCACTAAATTGGTGTAGTCGCTAAATCGGTGAAAACAAAATGAACTCAATGTAAACATTGAAAATTGGTGTAATCAATCATGTATGCAATGTATGCAATATTGTATTTCCGCATGCAATTTGTTGCCGCCCAATTATGTGGGCCGTTCATATCTACAGTTGTAAATAACGGCTTTTTTCCAAAACGGCTTCTCTCCGGACACGAATAACAATCATATTATTGTTTGTAATTACTTTGCTAAGTCAGCAAATATAAGTAGTATGGAAACAAATCTTGGTAATATACTTAAGTAAATCGTGGTAAAGTACGTAGGTTATGAATGGATCTGTTACTAGGACGTGGTCTGTAAACAAATAAATACCTGCACCATATTCAATTAAAAAGTTGTCCATGGGATGCTGCGAGCTACTTACGTTAGTCATTTGTGACGGTTTATTACCCAAAAAGGTGTAATTTGGTAAAAAATGGGGAATTATGATGGGAACATGAATCAAAATCTGCAGGAATTTGATTTGGGATCTGGAGAATCTGGCTCTACAAGAAAAAATGGAGGTGGAAACAAGGCTAAGCCCTCAAACAGTAAAGGAACCAAAAGAATAATGAATAGTGATGAAGATGACTTTGGTGTAGATGACGGCGACTCCAAAAATTAATTTCTATTTCTCAAAAACTAACTTTGTGCGTCATAATTTTCTATATGGATTATAACCCTTTGTTTTAAATTGAATTCATATTTCTGGTTAAAACTTTTTTATTGTCAAAGTTGACCTTGCATTGTTCTCTTTGTGAATGAATACAATGGTTTTGCATAATAGCGTATATTTTTTTACACGAGTGAGGATTCTTGTTGAGGATTTTTTTTCTTTTAAAATTAACCATGATAAATTTTGATAATTTTTAAAAGAGTTTTACACGTGGTGATATAACAATGTTGTTTTTAAATTGCTCCATTTTACCTTTTATATTTTTCCTTCTCCAATCTGTTGTAAGTAAATAATTTTCTTTGAACTATTATCTTTGAATATGTGTAAATCTTCAATTTTTACTACGATATATTCGATAGACATACTTCCCTGTTATAAAATTTGTCTCTTTAAACTCTGATGAAGAAAAAAGGATTTTAAGAAAGCTTGGTTAATTGTTTACCTAATTCCCTTTCCATTCCCGTTATTCCCATTACACAATTTTTTTTCTCGGAACATTGAGCATTTGGATTAAATTGAAAATCCCAGATATACCAGGTTAGCTTCTATTTATAGGCACAAGGAATTCACGTCACTAACGTGGATTACGGTTCAGATCAGCCATTGGAATATTTTGCTTCGATGTCTGGAGATGTTGAAAACGGTGATGAAGATCTGATTCGTATATCTAGACATTGGAATGGTGAAAGAATTTCTCAGTTTCCAAAACCTGATATTGATGAGGATGATGCGGAAGTTTCCGCAGCAGAAAAAGCTTTTGAAGAAAAAATTAATTCTGAATATTCAAAAAGTGAGGAGAGCATCCGCCACGAAAGGAATTCTGATGGGGAAGAACATCACGAAAAAAATAAATACAGGAAATTCCTCTCCTCAGTGATTTCCGGATTAGCTGGAAATGCATTCAGCGCAGGGGATCTTATGACGCAGGAGATTCGCGCTTTAAGATCAGTAGCTGGAGCAGCTGGACCTTTAAAAGATGTTAAGAATGCGGCAAGTGCATTTAAATCAGTGGCCGCAGCGTCCAATGCGATTGAAGCAGTGTCCCAAGCAGGCAACGCTTTTAATAACGCTGGAGAGGCAGCTGAAGGGATAAAAGCGCTTGGGAAACCGACCGACACTTTGAAGTCTTTAGCTAGGGTGGCTGACTCCATGAAAAAGTTGGCGGAGTTGGCAGATTCTTTAAAAATTATTGCTGGGATTAGTGACGCCTTGAAAATTGTAGCTATGACGGCAGACATGCTTCAGTCAAAAATAGGAAGTCAACTTAATAAACATCTTCAGAGTGAATCCCCGTCATCATCTTCTAAATTGGCGGAATTGCTGATGAGCAAGGGACAGGATTCTGGAAATTCGGAGGAAAAGCCAAAACATCCGGAGAATGTAGACGCGTCTGGCTCACACGTGGAGTTTGGTCCGTTGAATGAGCTAGTTCAGATTTCTCGCAAGGTGCTTCCTCTTCCAGCGAAAGCATCAACAGTGGAAGAAAGTTCAGGAGAGGATTGTGATTTTGAAATTTTAAATCCTCTTTCGTGGGGAAAGCTTTGTAGGCGGAGAAAATAAATAAGTGTTGTTAAATTATTGGAAATTGAGTAATTTATATGAATTTTTCCTACATTTATCATTTTGTCATATAGTTTTGCTATATTACCCAACGCAGTAAAATTAGTGATTAAATTTTCATGCATATAATTTTTCCTGCATTCCTGAGTCATTAGCACTAAAATAATTAGATCAGGTTAGAAATCATTTGCATACTTGATAATTAATTTATAACGTTAATTCAAATCGGGTTATTTATTTAATTGCATGATGATAAAAGTATTATTATGCAGCTGTGTAATACTGTTTGCCCCTGGATTTGATTTTGCTGCTATAATTTGACATGCAATATAGACCTGAGCAACATTATTAGTTTTAGAAAACCTGGTGTAGTAATTTTGTTGAGTGTTCGTTCACTGTGTCTGTCCGGTTGTGTAGCTGCCCTTAACATAATAACGTCAAAAAATAACGTCATCATACAAAATACAGAGATTAAATGATACGGATGTTATTAACGAATGAGAACAACGAGATATCAAGTCAGTTAGTTATAATGAATTAATTTCATGTATTAATAATATTATATTACTCATGAATTATAATAGGAATAAAAAATGAAATAATCATAATTAAGATATGTAGATTTTTTATTGAATTTCATAATAAATAAATTTAAGTGCATAGTTCATTTAGAAATGATTCTTAATTTAATTTCATATACATGATTTGGTGTTTCTGATATTTGCCCCATTGACTTTTGAATTTTAAAGTGTTGTTTTAATGGTAAATAGAGTTATAATTTAGCAGCTCAATTATTACTTATTTTAATTGAGTTTCACGTTAGTAAAGGTAATATGGTGTGAGAAATTAATAAATCTTCATTAAGAATGTCGTTTAAGTTCAATCATGAACTCGGACACTTTGAAAGCAAACGTTCCTCGAACTACAAGTCCAACAATGAGACTGGCCCAGTTTTCATCCACCACTCTCCAAATAGCATACCCAATGATGATGGGAATGTTGACGAGCATCCACATGCGGCACACGTCAGTTGCTTTTTTCATATCTTTTGGCTACAGCACAAAAAAGCACAGCATATAAATACTCAAAGATTAAAAAGAAAAATGCAGTAAACCAGAAAAATGTATTTACATACAGTTGGCCCAGTGCAGATCAAGACCAATGCCACGAACAACTGAAGGATAGCCAGGGCACCGTCAATCACTGCATTCAGCTGGATATATTCCACTCGTGGGATGCCATCGGTAAGATGTCCTTGTAAAAACCATATGAATTATTTGCACTTAAAAATTCGTAATTATAATTATTTACCTGTGGTCACATTCGTCATGTCGACATATGTCATCAAAGTGCTGCGCATCACTTGTCCTTCAAATCCAACCATGAGTTTTGTCACAGGCTCAACATACAACCACCAAATGACGGAGGATGTAATGCTCCCGATCAGAATAAGCTAAAAATATGTGTAATGCGTTAAATTAATACGAATTTAAAGAATTAAAATCACTTTTCATTACCACATCAAAAAAGGAGCAGATGATTGCTGATCCCCCTGAAATTAATTTTTTAAAAAATTAACCCTAAATAATATTATTTACTGAACTTTTTGTTAAATTCAATTAGAATACCTTTATCAAAATCGAATCCTTTTTGAGCTTCCTGTTCCTCCGTTGCTTGATAAGCGTCATCCCCTCCGTATTCCTCGTCTTGAGGAACTTTCCCAGTGATGTATTTGCTTCCTGATTCGGAGAGCTCGGACTGCTTTAAAAATATTTTAAATCAGATTATGCCTGTAAATGTTAAATTTTATTCACTTTTAAATGCTTTCCAACCTTAAAGAATTCGTTTGCAGTTTGAAGTCTATTTTGAGGTCCAGTTGCAATCGAGGAAAACTCCATAATGGGCAAATTAAACTGTATAGTTGAATATTATATTTTTGTATTCAAATGCTCCTTTATGGGGAAGAAGGAACAAGTTTATCAAAGCGTGATAAAAATCGTAATGAGAGGTAGGCTGTTTTTAACATGGTAAAATATTTTCCAACATTGGTATCCTCTTTTGCGCTTCGAAATCGACATCGGAGTTAAAGTCAATATATCGATCTTGTCTTCTTGTTTACCGAAAGTATGAAAGCATTATGTGGAATGGTGACGGTGACATGGAAGGAAAACTAATTATCTTTATAGTTATTAGCTAGTCCAATGTCCAGTTCTATAACGAATAGTAAGTTTGAAATTAAAGTGGAGCTTGTGACAACCTCTACTTTAGTTGCGGGGTATCTATACAAGGCTAACAGTGTTATTAATTTTCGTTTTCTCCGGTAGATGAGAATATTGTACCTAGCTAAACACTTCAAATTAATATGCATGCCAAAGCGGAAGGAATACGTATGTATGTGTGCCTTGATCTACGAGTCGATAAATATAATATTGTTTGTTTTTATTCAAAACTGTTTTTTCTCGATTTTTTTGCAAATTTTATTAGAAAAACAATTTTGACTAACTCGTTATCACCTGGAATTCCAATTGGGGGTTCAGGTAAATTAGATTGGAAATTGATCCAGAATTAATACTGTCATAAATGTGCCGCGCACTTTATTTTTAATCTAAAGGGTCTTTTACATGATTTGAAATACATTGGAACTGCGGATGGCGTGGACTACTACTTTGAAAATTCCAACTTACGAGTAAGTGTATAGAGCATAAGTAGGTGTTAAACATGTGCACTAAAGAAATAGTTTATTTAGACTTGGAACGAAGCACTTGCTTTATGCAAGAATGCTCAATTGCATCTTGCTGTCTTTACCACCGAAAAACCGTTGACAATGTTGAAATTTGCAACAAGAAATGAATTACCGGAAGCTTGTGAGTATTATCCTTTTTATTATAAACGAAACAATACTGTAAAAATGATGCATACGTTAGTTACATTTTTCATACTTTTTCCTACAGTACAAAAAAGCACATAAATACTCAAGATTGTTCAAGATCAAGATCAATGCGATGAACAGCTGAAGGACAGACAGTGCACCAACAATCATTGCCTTCAGCTGGATATATTCTACTATTGTGGTGCTATTTCATCGGTAAATTTTTCTTGAGCAGAAAAAAACCATTTGCAATTTAAAAAGTCTTGTTGTCACATTCGTCATGTCTTTAGTGTATGTGGAAGCTCGTGAGAGCTGTGAATAAAGTGCTGAGAATCGAGGTATGTGTTTCCATATAGTACAGGTTTATTCTGAAATGTGTAAGCTCAGGAGAACGAAATGGATCTGAAGAGTCAGAGACAAGAACCTCATATTATATGTGGTTCAGGGAGGACAAGCGTAGACATATTAATTGGTACTGGAGACATAGAGACATGAGACAACGTGGCATTAGATACATCAACGTAAAACCTTGAGTTTTACATAATTACAAATAATAGGAATATACAAATATTCCACATATACCACATAAAAGCAACCTGTCAAACGGACAGCATCATTGTTCATTTCAGAAATGAATCCCCCAAAAAATGAACTTGGAGTGGGAAATTCATGACAAATTTAACTATTGAAATTCTCAAGGTTGTGAATATCGTAGCGAATCCTGCAAAATCGCAAAATATGTATAAGTAGGAGGGCATCATGTCATTGTCTAGCACACACTATAGACACTGACTGACCGACGGCGAAGCTCATTTCAATATTTTTTATGCAAATCAGTTTAGTGCATGTATTAAATGAGTCAATACCTTTCAATACGATGAAAGGTACCAACTCAATAGTAAATTAGTAAAGTGTATTTTTACATGTTTCATGTATTATGATTTTATGTGTATTTTGTTTATGAATGATTTATATGTGTATGAAATGTCATATGAATGTTTGTGATATTTTTCGTGAATGAGAAGGGAAGAAGAGAAGAAGATATTTAGTCTAGTTTTGACCTTATTCCTATCATTACCTATTTCCTAAAAGTGCTCAAGTTCTTAGAATAAAATAATAGTCGTTGTTACTATTTTTCGAGCATTAAATTTTCCAGTTTATTTTCCAGTTCCTTATTTTTCGAGCATTAAATTTTCCAGTTTATTTTCCAACTTCCTTTATCTTTTACCATCCTTTAGCATCTAATCTAATACTGTTATCCGTGATCATTTTGATCTGTAATTTTCTGTGTTACAACCGTAGTTGGCTTGTGTTATCAACAAGACTTGTGTGAAAATTACGTGTGAGGCTGTTGGCAAACAATTAGTGCCTATTTGATTGTGTGTTGTGTATTACCATCCGCTGAGTTTACCCATTCGACCGACACAATCAGTACTCACCAGTCACCCCCCAGTTGCATCATCTGTTCGGATTCCTGTAGTGTGATGAAATAAAATAACTTTACGATTACGATATAATTCATAATTACAGTTAGGGCTTCTCGGAGGTCAGAAAATGCCGATGAATGATTTTCATCAGGATGAGTTGGTTGGATAATATTGAACCCATGAATAAGCATATCTTTCTCCTGTAAATTATTTTCCAGTTCTTTTATCCGTTGTTTTAATCCTTCTATTATATCTAACAAAGCGTCCTTTTCCTTATTAGTTTTCTGCGCATTTTCCAATAAAGTGCACAAAACTTGGTCAGCTTCAGTCTGTACTTCTACATTTGATGATGGTGTAAGGTTAACATCATCATCCATCGTCTTCGTAATTTCGATAGCTGGAACTATGTTTATCAGCTTGTCTTCTAGCAGTTTTACTGCGTTGCGAACAACCTGGAAAACATTTTTGCCGGTTAGATTTTTACGATGCGATCAATTGCACAACAGTTTCGAAATTTTCCACAGACCAACAAAGTCTCATGCCATTCCCCTTGAGAAGGTGTAGCGCGACCTCCTAAACTTTCCGGTTGAAGATCTGTATCTGAAGTATCTTCCTTCTTTCGCCGCGATTCCTTAAGTTCCAAAATCCGCTGTTTAAGTTCGGTCATTATTTCACCCAGCTTCTCCTTCTCGGTAATAATTCTTTGGCACACATCTTCTTCTGAAAATTCACTGGTATCCATAACTGGTGGGGACGGTACTTCGGTTTGAACTTCTTGGTCCATGAGTTGCTTATCTTGCCCATCACGTACATCATGAAGACATTCAGAATTTCTTAGTTTCTCTTCGTATACCATCAACGTTGCCTTTGCTTCCAATAGTTCAGCCCGACATTCTTTCTCTTCTTGTCTAAAAGTCAAGTTAACTCTATTTAGTACTTGAAACATGATATTTGATAGCTAATTTTCCCTAAAAATTACCTAATTCTATGAAGATCCTCTCGTAGTTGGGAGCATTTACCCTCCAGATTACAAACTTTCAAATGAAAGCTTGTAACAGGATACGGGTAATTAATAATACCTCGCGCAGACATTTCTCGTAAGAGATCTTCCAATACAGGAGATTGGACTATAACATCGGAAGTTCCTTCATCTGAAATACAAGATAGAATTGACAGTAAGGGGTCATCCATTTAGAAGCTTGTAAAGGGAAGGGGGATCTGACAAAACCGTGACATCAACGTTAAATTGCCCTATCCTATAATGTTAAATAGGCGTGACATTGGGGGAGGGGGGTGTCAAAAAAACCGACTTTTTTCGAACGTTCTAAATGGATGACCCCTAAAAGAAAATCAATACGCATTCTATAAAAAATAGCTATTTATAGCTTACCCGTCATTTTATGCATTGCGTCAAGGATTTCCTGAAGCCCTTTTCTAAGTGCAGTGTTTTCCTCAAGGATAATTTCATACTTTTGTTTCCAATCCTCAGGTTTGAAATTTACAATGGTAGATGCACCTACGTTAGATACAGTGTCTGTATTTACTGATGGTTTAGGCGAAGACACGCTTCCGCCGTCAGGCCTGGGCCTTTCCACTAAGGTAAGTCCATTTGCCGGTGAAAGCATATCAATGATATTTTGCTGCTGATTTACTTCAAACTGTGCCAGTTGCTTCCTCATAAAGTAGTTCATAGTTTTCAGTTGAACTAGGTTGTCTTCTAAATGATTTACTTTGGACCGTAAAGCGATCACCTCATTCTTTCTACTTTTTAAGTAACGTTTGGTGTCACGACTGACGTCGACATTCTTTTCCAGTCCCATTTTTGTCCGAAGCATTTCGTTTTCATCTTCAAAATCCTGAACTTGCATTTGTAAAATGTTAATCTCTTGAGTTACAGCCTCGACCTGTTTGTCCCGTATACGGATTTGGTTTTTAAAGTCTTTAATTTCAGATATAGCTTCTGATAACCCATACTCTCCGGATTCATAGGCATGGATTCTTGCCAAAAGAGCTGCGTGCTCGAATGATTCCTCCTCGGCTTCTTTTTCTACAAGTTTCAGTTGCTGTTCTTTCTTTGCCAGCTTTTCCTCTAGCCTTTTTATCTTGGCTTGTAAGGATTTTACAAGCCTCTCCGTTTTTTCTACATCTTCAGTTACGCTTAATTTAGACTGTAACTTTTCAATCAACTTAATGCTTGAGTTTATTTCATCTGTAGCTCGGGAAAGCTCATCGTTAAGTTGGCAAATTTGCTCCTCCCGTTCAGACACTTTCTGTGAAAAGTATGTAATTATTTTACATAAATGATCACTCGGTAAAACTTTTGCAAAACTCCATAAACCGAAAGATAAATATTGTTACCCCCTGAAGTTGACGAATTGTTGATCGTTCCGAATCCAATTGTAGATTTGGAATTTGTGACATTAACGTTTCCACTTTAGAATTAAGTCGTTCTATTTCTTCGTCTTTTTCTAACATCATTTTCTACCAAAATTTAAATAAGTATGTCCACAAATATTATCGTAAAATGCAAACAAATATGCAACAAATACATAAATCCAGTATAAGTATTCTGAAAAGGAAACCCCTTTTGGAATTTTAAGCATATATTAGTGTGAAATTACCTTCCAAATCTCTATACGGACATCTACTGCCTTACAGAGTTTATCTAAGTATTGCTCATGCCTTTCTTTAAACCCCATTAGATCCCTTTCTTTAATTTTCAAAACTGCTTTCTCCTCTTCGAGTAATTTGACTTGTTCCTCAGTACTTTCTAGTTTTACTTTTAGATTTAACTGCTCAGATGACATTGCTTCTATTTGTTTCGTGGCATCCTCTAAATTATCCTTGAGCAATGACAACTTCTCCTCCACGTTGGTTTTATCCTCGTCTAGTTTCTGCATAGTTTGATCACGCATATGGTTAGTTTAGAAAATGCTAGTTATTGTGAAAGTGTGTAAAACTGGTACTTACTTCAATATCCTCTATTAATTGGGAAATTTCTCTATTCTTTTGGTTTATAATAAGCTCATAGTTTTTAGAAGAGCCGTGATGAAAGTCACCATTTTCGGAATGGATTTGCCCATTTTCACTGCCCCCGGGACTGTAACTACCACCCCTGCTTCGCATCTGAACTTTGTACTCATCGAGAGTTCGTTTGTACTCTTCGGCTTCTAATCGAAAGTCCTCGACCTCCCTTTTTAATTCTACTTTGTCCCTTTCCAATTTTTTAATTTTATCCATAGCCTTCTCATTTTCAATCCGCTCATCATCTAGTTCGCGATCACGTCGAGTCAAATCTCTTTGTAATCTATCTATTCTCCGATTATATTCCGCTACATCAAGATCGCTATCGTTTTCAACAGTACTCTCCCGAAATCCTCCAGACCGTGTGCGATCTCGTTCTCTCCGTGGACGTTTTTCTGGCGTTTCGTTGTCATTTTTGTCTCGCTCAACTTCCCTCTCCGGTTTTTCCGCCCCGAAAAAATTACGGGGACGAGCTCGGGGTCGTTCCATTTTCTCTTATAGTTAGATGGTCATCGGTTACCTTCAAACACGACATATCATTCGTACTACTTATTATACTGCAATAATTGTGTGACTCGATCGTCGTCAGTATATGTGTAATCATAAGTTTTTGCATATTTAATCAAAGATTGCTCTCTTTTTTTCTCCATTTATTGGCATGCACACCATCACTTACCAGGTTTACATGCGTTTAATTAATTTTCTGCTGCAAAAACGGGTATGGAGTAAGCGCTTACGGTGGAATTTTTTTATTTTGACTGCCATTACACGCAACAGGGAATTCCCTACAGACCAATTAGTTCTGTTATTTAGTGTGATATCGTCTAAACTGCTGTGTATTATCACCTTATAACATTTAACACAATCTAATAGGTTTCCGTAATACAAAATTGAGTACACATGTAATAAACTTTCTCACATATATATACTTCCAAATTGTAATGGATTTTCTAGTGATTCTCACATTAAATTAAAAATGTGACATCCACACAGTAACTTAGGCTTTGGTTTTTACTTTCCATTGAATGAGTAAAGTCTTGTGTATTTCACTTGTGTTTATGAATTGTACTATAAGTCACGCATTTTAGTAAGAAACACACCTTTCAAGCCATAATACGTAGCATAAAGGATGTCCAATATTAGTGAAAGCAAATTGGAATGAATGAAGACTGATTTCTGAGCATACAGGATAACAGTGTTTGATCCTGAAAAAATCTTTTTGTCATAGATTACAACCAGGGCCGTAGACATAGAGATATGATGGTGGTTCTGTGCTTAAATTTACTTTGATTACAACTGTTCTAATCTAGTAGTAGCACAAACTTTGTCATCGGGGGTACATTAGGTTCCTTGTTTGGTATTCCAGAGTGCTTGGCAACACCCTACATCACCCAAGCGGTTCATCCACACAGGTCTAATGGCTAATGGCTGAATTGCTCTGTCCAGTGAGACCCCTCTCCATTCACAATCACAACCTTTCCCTATCAACGAATGTAACTTTTACTCACATAAATACTGTGTTGGTAGATCCAAACATTGCACTGCTATCCTGACCGAATAGAATATAGTACTATAAAACTACAATACAGTGCATTGTACATTCCAATGATATCTTGTGTGTCTACTGACTTTACAATTAGATTAATTGGAATAAAACCACAGTTACACTTCTCGAGTAGCAAGCCACCTGTAGTGACTACATAATAGTTTAAACTTGTGCATATCGATTGCTTCAATAATTGGTTTACAATGACTGATGCAATTCGACTTATCATCACTGAGTTAGCCAAAGAGCCATTTAAAAAGAGTTATACGGTCATCTCGTTTGATTCTCTGCAACCCGAACAACTACTGCAGGTTTTTGTATTTTCTCTCATAACGAAAAATTGTTCTGAATGCATTTTCTTAAACGATCTACATGCATATGTTCCATATGTTCAGGTCTTGAGTGATGTTCTCTCTGAGTTTGAATCGTCCAATAAAGTTGATATTAGAGAAGAGTCACCGGAAGATACAGTTGTACGGATTTTGAATACACTTCGAATACTGAAATACCGCCCACCGGAAGACGATCCGTAATTACAACATTTATGTTAGCATTTTTATTTTAGTAAGTCTGGCAATAATTGGTTTAATTCATACTAAATTTCAGCTCAGCAGTACGCTCAGGACTAATTTCAGGTAGCCCCAAGGTTATTCATCCAATCTTATCATGGATGCTACCACGAATTCCAGAGCTAAAAACGCGAGCATATCTTGCCAAGTATTTGATGAAAGTGGAAATTCCACAAGAAATCCGGGCTGATATTGAAATCGAAGAGCTTTACCAACAGGCTAGAACTATTTCTTTTAGTCTCAAATTTTCCAACCACAGATACATATACATACATATGGGTATTTCTAATCAATCAACATAATTTGATGCTTTATAATATAGTATGAAGGCTCAATTGAGCAGTTCAAAAATATACACAAGCAACTCGAAACAATGAAGAGTAAGGGTTTTACAACTTCCGAAATACGGAAGGATATAGCCGCCATGGAACAAGAGCAAGAGAGCGTAACTCGTAAGATTGAAAAACTGAAAAGACAGGTAATTATTTCTTCCCTAGACTTTTAAAAACGAAACCATCTTTGGCATTCCTAATTTATGAATGAGCAAATTTGACTTTCTCAGGTAGAGGGAACACCAAATATAACTGCAACTTTGGGAGTGGTGCAAACATTTCGTAAAGAAAAAGAAACGGCAAGAGAGCTAGAACAGCAGCAAGTCTCTCAAACACAAGCATTAAACCAAGCTGAACAGCGAATTCAAAGGCTCCAGAGACAACTAAAGGAAATCAAAGCTGCTGCAGCAGGTGCTACAGCGGAAGGGATTCTTCAAAGACTGGAACAAGACCTTGACGTGACAAAGTATATCGTTAGTGATAAATTGCCCAAGGAATGTGACATTCGGAGAAAAGAAATTCACATAATGGAAAAGGTGTTAAGCGAAGGAGCTATAACACCAAAGGATTTGGAGGATACCCGTGCAAGAATAGATAGAGTTAAAAGTGAAGTAAATGAGTTGGTCATGAAAAAAATGATGAAATCTGAAGATGACAAATTAGTCATGTTCCGTCAGCAAGCTGCAATTGTATCAAATAAAAAGTCGTCTTTGGTGGAGAAACTCAACGAGATGAAAAATGAACTAACAATGCTAAAGGAGGATGTTGGAGAGAAGCGGAAAATCCTTGGAAATTTGCAAGGCGATTCTATTGTCAAAGAGGAAGATTTCAAAGAGTATGTCAAGAATTTACGTGTGAAAAGCACGAGATATAAGCAAATGAAAGGGGAAATGAATTACCTCAAGGCTGAGTCTGGAGTTTTGTCAAAAACTTTATTTATTCTGGAGGAACAACTCCAAAATTCGAATGTGGATTTGGTAAGTTCTTTAATAAAATGATTAATAATTCACTTTCATGATGTTATGGTTCGTTTGAATGTTTGTTTCTTATAGAATGCGTTAGAGTCAAAATTAGGAATCAAAGGATTTTCCGATATTCAAGGAAATCTAGAAAAAATCTCAACCGAAAAATCTGTGCTTGACGAAAAGAAATCTGAACATTTGCAAAAAATGTCGGAGACAGTGCAGGAACTCCATGAAAAGATAGCCATGAAGAAAGTTGATCTTGCTCCATTGGTTAAATGTAAACCCTCATTGTACTAAAATTATGCAACATAAGTAAAAGAGGAAACTCAAGCCCCAAATAATTATTTCACTCATTTATTCCCAATTTAGCACTCAATAACGTTAGACAGGAGACTCAAATATTAGGCCATGAACATGAAACAGCAAAACGGAAGTATGATAGCGTTGTTTCTTCTGTTGAATCTAGCATGAGTTCTTTGACTAAGGTAATCAGAGGAGGAGAAAAGAGAAACTAAGTTCTCCACCCATTTCCGGCAAAATTAATGGAATTTGTCATAATTTGATAATGAAACATTTTCAGGAAGTAGAAACACTCCGAAAGAACTACGATGAAGATCAGTTGCGGTTCTGTAAACTTCACTCAGAAACCATAATATACAAAGTAGAGTTAAAGCGAATGCAAGAAGAACTCAAAGCCTATGCCACAGCTACTCAAGGAAATCCGGACAGGAAGAAATCCTTCAAGTAATTTACTTTAAGAAATATTACCCTTAAGTTGTGAAATTAAATGTTGTAACGTTCTGTAGAATATTGATTTTTGTTTCAGGGAGCAGCTACTGTCTAACATAGCAGAACAAGAGCGGTTGGGAAAGAGACTCAAGGAAGAGGAAAGGGATATTTCTGAGAGACAAACAAATCGGGTGAATCAAGTAGGAATGTGGAAAGATCTGATAAAGTATGCAAGAACTCTCGTAAATGTGTACATCTTTGGGTGTCAAGCAGTCAGGCAATTGTACAATTAATGATTTTTTTCTTGATTATTTTTATAGATTACTGGAAATAAAACGCCAGCTGAAAGAGTCTCAAAACATGAGGAACTGAATACCTGCGTTAAATTGTACTATCACACACTTCACACGATCAGCAGTTTAATCATGAGAATATTTTCAGAAAGATTTAATTGTTTCAATCATGAAAAGGGTAGGTTTCATCAGAATGTTTGTTAGACTAGTCAACTAATTATAAGGGTCGTGCGTGAGGTTGTCTTTGTCTACTCGATGTGTTACTAATTTTATATTATATGCATATATATTATATATAATTCATAAACCGTCGTCTGAAACATTGTAATTGAATGATCATGACATGATAATATTAATAAATGATCAATTACAGACCAAACAAACTAAAAATTAATGAGCAGTTTTTGAAGTCATCAATTTTTTTTAAATGGCTCAGATTCACATACACTGTAAAAGTCACATATTTATAAGTACTTTTTACGCAGAGGCTGTCGTTTATGGTATTTGTTGTGTGCACGCACTGTGCTGTGCACGATCCGATCACCATCGTGTGCACACTTTGTACACATTTTGTGCGCTCTACTACAACTCCGGTGATTTTCTTTCACAGATGTGTCAGCATGAGTTGGAGATTTGAGTCTGTCAATAGAATGTTAGATATTGAATAATTTTGTGTAGTTTTGAATTTATTTAACCAAAGTGCCCAAAGTTATAGTGGAAAGCTGATAACATCAAAAATCAAGGTTACGAATCGAAGCTGATATTCAATATTTACTCTAATGATTATAAAAGTATTTTATAGTAATTAAGGTTGAAAGAGATGCCGAAGTTTGTTTGGTTTTCAATATTCACCATGCTTTAGCCAGTGTTAAAAAAAAGGTACAGCTAAAATAGTGTCCAGAGGCTGATAATTTTGGTCTTTCATATTTGTCGTTAAGTTTTTAGAAGAAATCCTTAATCCGGTACATGTATTATTAGATAACTTAAGTCTGTCCTGTCGTCATCAGTTGTGAATTGTCAGTAATATGTTAACCAGGTTTTTGTTTTTGTTGTTTGTATGACAGCTCAAAATTATGAGTCAACCTGCTGCCTCAAGTAGTCAGGGGTCGGGAGGGCAGGGACCATCGACAAGTTCAAACCAGTCTAGCCATTCTTCGTCAAAAGTTGATATTTCACTTGTAAATCGTGGAATATGGTTGGTAAAGGTATGTAAAATCTCTTTTAAATTATCAAAATCCACCAGCTTTTTCAGTTTGTACGATGAACGAGGACGGATTTTAATTTGAGCAAGTATTTTATCGTTTGTTTTGAACCTTCGCTCTAGGTTCCTAAATATCTGGCGTCTCGCTGGAGTCGGATTCCTGGAAACGTTGAAGCTGGGAAACTGAAAATATACAAGGCTGGTGCCGGTGGAAAACCAAAAGTTACGTTGAGTTTAAGTGAGGCTACTCTTTGCGCTAAAGAAGATGGAGACGATGATATTCCGAAGGAACATGATCTGATTGCAACTGCAGTAACTAATCAGACAATGGTAGCTTTCGATTCCGAAGCAGGTATTTTTATTTCTTTTTGTTTTGATGTGATCCAACTGTTCCGCACACACACCTATTATTATTCAACTTCTTTGGTTCCGCCTTAGCCCTTGGCAGATTAAAAATCTTCAATAGAATTAAAGTTAAAATATACTTGTAATTTTTCCCTTTTACTTTAGCAACTCAAGACGAGGATCCTGAGAAAGTATCTGTTTTAGGTAAAGTTCATCAGAAATTGGAATGTAGACCAGTCTATGATGCAAATTATATGAATCTAAAGAAGACTGCTATTCACAAAGCTTCCCAACCTGTTCGCCAAGTTCAGCAGCTGGATCGTGTAGTTCAGTCATACAAGCCTGTTTCTGATCACAAGAATAATGTAATAACTTTTTCGCTACTTTTCAAAATTATTTGCTCTGTGTGATTATATTTAATGCGATCTTTACATATGATTATGTTATCATTACATTGTAGAAAGAATACGAAGAACGAAAGAAGGCTGAAGGCAAAAAAGCAAGAGATGACAAAGACAAAGTTCTTGATATGTTGTTTGCCGCATTTGAAAAGCATCAGTATTACAATGTTAAGGATCTGGTTCGCATCACCAACCAGCCTGTTGTAAGTATCAAAATTATAACCTAGCTTTCTTATATTAATTCAAAGTTAATACCATATGCAGGATTTTTAAAGAGGTTCAAATGAGCAGCAACGATTTTTGTCTAAATTGTTCATCCCCAAGAACAATAGAACGCGACTACAAAAACTGTACGATAGTACGATATTATTGTCTGAATTAGCTTTTCAGCAATCAAAACTATGTATGAGGATTCAAAATGTTTTGTTTTTAGTATTACAATAATGTATATGTCAGGTGTATCGTATTAATATCCTCAAATTTAAGTGTATATACATCAATATTTGTCTTTATTGCAGGGTTACTTAAAAGAGGTGCTCAAGGAAGTTTGTAACTACTGCGTAAAAAATCCTCATAAAAATATGTGGGAACTGAAACCAGAATTCCGGCATTATAAAACGGAAAATGATGACTGAACTGTGATATATCAAGTAGAAGTGTTATCCATCGTCACTGTACTTGTTTTCAGATTTTTATATGCGTGCACGCATAAGTATGTATTGCTGAAAACAATGAAATTATAGCTCAGAGCTCAGCAGATATAGAGAATATTTTGTTGTAACTCAAATCAAAAATGTGCGCGATAGTTATTAAGAATTTTGACTTCCCACGTGGAAGATTTTTTAAAAATCCTAGCCATTTTTTATAATAAAAATATTATATGAAAGTGATATGATATTATACATAAAAAACAGATTCATCAGGAAATAAAATATTACTGAACTGAAGCTGAAACAGTTTTGGACTAGCCACTAATAGCTTCATTTCATACGAAACGAATAAATCTTTGCGATTCTATAAATGATGCATGCATCTAACGTTACTTTGGGTTATAACTTTGGAGAAATCATTTGGTAAGTTTGGTAACGAATTAAATTTCATTTCTGTACCAAGATGATCATCTTGTGTACAAGGTATGTGTGTTCAATAATTTGCTTACGCCGTATAAATCTTAAGTGACTTCTTAGTTCAGTGTCGTCATTCTCGTCATCGCCAATCATTGATCAGTGCCCTATTTATCCACGGATAGTCTTTGCACTTGCAGCCCAAAATGAGAATAAATGTTTTTGAATCGTCTTGCCTATTTCTTGTGCATATGAACTAATTTCATATGAATTATAATATAAACGATAAAACAAAATTCGGAAAATAAAAATTCTTTCACTCTACAACTTTCAATAATCGTTTTTGGAACAATATTGCACTTTTATTAAAATCATTGTATCATCTCCACAAGGCTAGCCGGAGCACAGCAAATGGTTGCTCGAGCTTATCCATTTATTTATTTGGTTTCTTCAGTTGCAGCTGAAGTGGCAAGGGCAGGGTTTGGTAAAACTGCACCGGTGGGGCTGGAGGTGGTGGTCGAAGGCCGGGAAAGAGGAAAGTAGGTTTAGGGTTCTCAACAAGCAAATCCTGGGGATCAATGTCAACGACAATATAACGAGTATCAGATCCACCCTATATGCATTTCAAAACGATATTTATGGTTAACTTGTTATATATATATATTTATGTATTAATACCGTTCCTGGGTGCCAACATTCATGCGCAGGGTAATAGGATCAAGTACGATTTAAATAGAAATTGAGGTTAAGAAAATTATTTTTATCTTACTTGAATTGAATTTATTTACAAAATAGGAAAGAACCCGAAACCCGATTCATGCGAAATATTTAAAAGCAATCTTTTATAGCCTAAAAATGTCGAATTCAAAAGCTTATCAAACAAACACTAATTACTAGTTAATTAATTTTGACCTCCACCTTTTACAACAGTACAGAAAGGTACACAAATTTAACATACCTGTGCCGACGCAACCATAAATAAACTAATTACTACTAATAAAAATAAACGTGAAAGTAAAGTGATCATTGCGACTGCGACCTGCGATTGATGATTTTAATTTTACTTGATTTGTAACAGTATGGCAGTTATAAATAATTGCCTAGTTTTTGCTACCAGGATGAAGACGTCAAGCTTCCAAAGGGAAATAGATGAGTCAATTTCATTGCTCCTTATATACTCAGCTCAGGTCCAATACTTAAATATGGAATTTGTTGTAAATATGTATTATTTAACATATTCATGTTGTATGGCTGGCCTGGCGTCTGATGAGGTGTGACGGTCGAGGATTCGCTAGTAATTAGACAAAAAGATGTAAAACCTAATTGCTTATGTATATTGTTACAACAATAGAAGTATTGCTGTCTCGTTTCTTATAAGCATATTTGCAAAAGTGCTCGAGGGGATGAATAAATGAAGCAGTTTGAAAGCATGTTAGTCGTTTTATTTAATGACGTCAATCGTCCATGACAGTGACACGCAGTGTCATGCATTCATTCGCACATTGTGCTTATCGGTAAATTTATTTACATCGGTTCTTTGCTGGTTCATGATATTAAGTACTAAATTCCATTTTTCATGTTTTAAAATTTTAGAGTTTTAAGTTTTAAAGTTGTAACTGCGAAGTTACAAAATTTTGGTTTTAACGGGTTTATTCACATTTTTACAGATTAAAAACCGTACGTACTCCGATTTTTGCAACAATGTGCATTTATCTGATTTTGCAGTCCATGAAGCTGACCCTGTGGCATTTTAATATATATGAAATTAACTAAAATTGATTGTGAGTTGAAGGTGAAATGTCAATGTTAATCCCTTGCGGCATTCGTGATAGAAAAGAAATCATGAAAACCAATGAACTCGACATTTGAATAGATGCATGAATTTCAAAATGATATTGCGACAAACGTTGGGTGCAACATAAGACCCATGCTTGTATTCAATATTTAATAGTTATAGTTATAGATAGAGTATACAAAGGGATACGAATAAAATATATGAAAATGAAAGTCAAAGTGATATGATATTACAATGTGCTATTCATGGATAGAAAATAATAAATTTCCATTTATTAGTCTAAAATCCTAAAATCGTTGACGCTGTTTAGCAATACATCGCATAGTATGTTATGTAAGTAATATATATGGTGAAATTGATATTTTAGGCAAATACAATCAATACTTTTTTAGAAGTTGCAATGTCAGTACCTATCAACTATACAAAACTCGATTAAAATTATCATCCTTTCTATATACAAAATCTACCAACGATTACCACCACATTTCATTCACCACCAGTGCAAATTAAATATTAATATTAATTTTATGATTCTACCAAACAGTTTTTATGATTTTGTCTGGTAAATCCTAAAATCAAATATTATAAATTTCGGATTACTATACATTTTATCGATTCTCATTTACTCTCTAACGATTATTTGCTTGGATTAAAATATGAATACAACCGAAAGCTATTTTGCCAATTTCATGAACCAAATCTCATGCGTGCGTTTTTCCTCTCATGCAAATCAACAGAACGAGTTGATTGTCTTACAAATTTGCAGATCCAATACGAATTTGAATTAAAAAAGTTTCTTTTTCTGGTCATTTTTGACTCTTATTGCCGCACAATCATTTGCACCAAAGTCCTTGGGTTTGACGACACTTTGTCCTGAGAAAAAATTGACATCCTTCAACTCGATTTTCTTTAAAAAATGTACTGTAACGGCTAAAACAGATGGAAAGTCCACCGTGTTATCCACTGTAATAGCAAATGTAAAATTGCAATTATCGAATCGATACAGATTATGCCAATTTTAACAAATATTAGGTATTAATTAAAGTATAAATGCGAAGATACTCACTAAACTTCACTTCGAATTGGTTGGTTTGCTTATTGTGAACAGTGTACTTGGTGGCTGAAAAATAATAACCGGAATGAATGTGAAAATGCAGTTCGTACGATGTGCAAATTTTCTAGTTTTAATGCAGACCTTTAATGTAGTTTGCTAACAGCTCGTTGAGCTCCTCTGCATTTTCAGCATGGATATACTCAGGAATTATGATTTTCAGAAGATGCTTCACATCGTCTTTGGGTATTGATCCAGATCCAAACTTCTCGTATTTCTTGAAGACTTTTTCTACATCTGTAATATTAAGTAGAAAAAGTTGATTGAGCACAAAATACCACGAATCACACGTATATATCTCTTTATATTTCACCGGTTTGCTTACATGCTTTGCACTCTCTCTTCAGCTTGTCCTCCATTTTCAAAATATGGAGAGTTGATAAGCTACTTAAATTTCAAACTGTTTGAAATAACCAAGTCAAGGGATATGGGAAATGGTCAGGTCAGATATTAAATGCCCGATAGTAACGAATGTTTCTGAACTTGGTGTGCGTCGAGTCGATGAGTAAGTCAGTTTTAAGTAAAGTGTTTAAGTTAAAATTTGAAGCAACACTGAACAAAGAAATCGCAGTGGTTCCTTTTTATAGGGCCAAATTTGGTTTATCAGGGGAACGAAAGTTGGAAGCTTTCCCTTCGCAATATCAAAACTATACATATTATATGTCTCGTTCTTAATTATTTTGTTCCAAAATATAATGAACACAAAAATATTTCCAACAGTACGAGCCAACTTTGGTTGGATCAGATCATAAGCAATAAATAAGCATCGGCTGCGGATTAAATATATATTTTGATATCATTTATGTCTAGCTTTAATAGTCAGTCTAGGAGAGACGATGAGTTTCCTTCTGACCAAAAATACACGTGTTGTTGTAGGTTGTGTAGAAGCAGCGAATATAAATACATTCTGCATACATATTATCTCCGAATTACTGATAACAAATTTGACTTGCACATGGTTTTTGTGTTCTTGAGAGCAATTCTTCATCTTACGATTAGAACTTAGAACCCGATTGTCACCGTCAGTATTGCTTTGCTTTCAATTGATACTCAGGAGGATTCAGAATCGTTGAGTTAGTATGTACCTATATAAAAAAACTATATAGTGTCAGATGTGTGCCAAGCCAGGTTCTACCACCGGTGTTGATTTCAAAGAAGGCGAATAGTCGCCAAAATTAATTACGATGTCCTAAAGTACATGACTAGATAATGGATCTGACAGAGGAGAGACAAGTGTACAGCCACAGCCGAACGTACTAAATTAATTGTGAGTACAGCAATTTATATCATGTGCCTACCGATGTACAGCGAAACACATATGACAGGGTCACAAAATGACTCACGATCAGTTAAAGTGTAATTTCTGAGACCGATTTATACAAGGCTAGGTAAATGTGGCAACCTGAATTATTTTCATAGGTGTTAATTTTAAAATATTTGGAATTTGAGTTAGATTCTTTCGCATATCACTTCTACGTCCACCTCCTTATCGTTATGATCCAAAACACCAACCAACGCTTTCATTTGCAAAAAAATCACCGATGAAAACTTAACGAGTGGTGCTTGTAGAGTGAAATATTTCAGATATTCTTTATGGACATTTCAAAAAAATATTTTACTCGTATATAGATCAGAGATCAGCCATAGTTTGGAGTCTAAAAGGGGATTCAAAACATATTAGTGCTTCGTCGATACCCTTAGCACTGGGATTTTAGAAACATTTTTCACTTTGATATGCCACCAAGTAGACATAGGCATGCAAATGAAAGCTCCTTGCATTCCATCCGATATCATCTTCTCACGTCAGTCTTTCCCTTGGGGTCAAACGAAATAGATATGCAACCGTCTAAAAAAACTGAAACTTATGCTGACGCTTGTGAGTGAGCTATATTTTGTTGGGTATGGTTTGACGTGGATGGTGAAATGATAATCTTTAAATAAATCCTAATCCTGAACATCTTTTAATTCAACTTTTTCGGTCATATCGCTAAAGAAAATGAATGAGGTAGGTTTATGTCACTAACAATAATAACATAAAACATAATTATTCATAAAGCTAATTTTGTAATTATAAATTAGCTGGGTCATGCGGGAAAAGCAGTTACACCACGACATTAAGAAACGTTTCGCATCCTTTATCATTTTAAATTGTTTTTATTAGCTCTACAAAAGTGCAATGAGACGACTACACAGTACACAGTACACCTGTTCCAAAAACCTCCAATTCTTTACGAAACGTACGGGCAGAGTACAGAAGTAGGTTTTGAATTAACTAAAAACGTGAGCCGTTAATTCATCTTGCTTAAAGTGTGAGCTGGGAGATTAGTTTATTTATATAAATTAATTTGTTCAACAAATGTCTGTCGGATTAAGTTTCTAATGATCGACATCACAAACGCATATTGCAAGCCAGTCATCATTGAGACATGTATTTAGAATGTCAACTGCATAGATAGAATTTCCAAACGAGTGGGACATTTTTGAAATTGCACTCGAGCCTTTTACAAGGTGACACATATTAATTTCTCGAAGTTTTCTGCAGTAATTTCATATCATAATCATTTGCCAGCCTGTGTTGAGTCATGATTTGTCACATACCGCGTGCTTTTGCTGTTGACTAGAGTTGTAGCGTTTCGGCTTTTAGAATGCTAACACCTGGTTTAATGAATTGTTTTAGACTAAACCTTTGAAATAGAATAACCATCCAAGCAAAAAAGTGCGTTTATGACGGAATGTGAAGTTCTTTAACGGAAGAAGTACAGGATGCAACTTCTTGCAAGGTTATGATTCTTTTTAAAGTTTCCATTAATATTGTTTTGAAAAGATTGAGAAGTCCTTGCAGGGTATAATTTATTTGAAGAATACTGGTTAGGGTAAATACACATTGTAAAACAACAAATATTTTAATGCAAATAAATGTTATTCTCAAATATCGTTAATAATTCCAATATAGACGTATATATGTAGTAAGCAAACTAATGGAAAAAATACTGATTCTCAGAAAATGGTTTATGACCTATAGTTCTTTGATACTTTGCAAGTACTTAATATTTTTCTCGGGATAATCCACATCAGTTTACAATGTGCAAACAAGAATTTGTTTGTTTGTTTGTACTCTAAACAATGTGACAGATAAAACGCGAAAATTTTTTCGGTATTCCCAGAAAGCAATTTTTTACGAAATTTTCAATTAGTAAAAATAAGTCACAATTGTGTAGTTGCAGATGGAATTTTAAAAAATAGAATGCAGAAAAATACGACGTTTTTATCGGGCGGATCAGGTCACACAGGAGAAGAAAACGTGAATTCCAGTTGTTTTACTTTGTGATTCTAATTGACAGCAGTGTTTATTATGGTTTGGATATAAATATAACCGCATATTTCACAACTTCTATATCATAAATTGAATATCCATGCAGAAATGTTTCTTTACAAGCAAATCAAACATTGAACTTTTATTTACAAAAGAAGGCAAAGGAAGCTAGAAATAGAAGGAAGTATTCCATCTTCCATCGCCCTTTCATGAGAAAACCTACGCAGAATTGTTGTAACTTTTTATGAGTACTTTTGGCTTGGAGTGTGTAGGTCCCAAAATAAACTCATTAAAAATAAAGTGTATTTAACAAAATAACGTAAACAACAATAATCCCCTAATCTTCTGAATTGTCTTGAATCTTGAGCACAGAGAAAAGTTTTTTAAAAGAAAAACAGTGACAAAAGAAATATTACGAGGGCTAGGTATGATATATGATTTATGGGATTGTGTTGGGTGGGAAAAGGAATTATCACTATTTGAATTCAGAAGTATGATATTCAAAGGTGCGAGTCGGTAACGCGCTTCATAGTACTTGTTACATACTTCGTGATCGCTATAAATAATATTTCGTCGACCTTCGCTTGCTCATCTAGTTGAAATTTTAGCACATCGTTTTTTACAAGTGACAGCTTCACGGCTTCATGCATCGCTTCAAAATTTCTCTTACATGTCGCAGAGAAATGTTGATAAGCCTATATATGTGTAAGGTGTGGTGTAAGTGTAGGTCGTCGTCTGTCAAAGGATAGGTATAGTGTGGTAGGGTATATATTTGCTTTAAAAATAATGTTGAGTTAGTAAGTATATAAAACAAATACCTTCATGGTTAAATTATGTCTTAGCTTCAACAATAGCAATGTCACGAAATCATAAATTTCACAGCTAAGGATTTAAAAAATATCGTACACAAGCAGTTGTCTTCCTGAATTATAAATTATAACCGTATCCACGTTGTCTCTTGTCTACGTCTCCTTGCCAAGAAACTCCCAGAGCCAAAGTACTTGGTCATTGATCATCTTCTCATCACGTCAACTTATCCATGCCAAAAGCAAACAGAGCACACCATACCGCAAACAACTCCGCCGATTTTTGTAAGTGGTAAGATTGTGCACTGCGCTCGATATTCACGAAACGCGAGAAAACATTTTAATTATCATTCCATTTCCACCAGTTTCAGCAATGAATCATTTTGCTAATCATGTTTATGCGCGCACTCAAATACCTTTTATCCCAAAGTCATAAATAATTTGTTATCCTATTACCCGGCTTACCTCCCTTTTCGCGTGGGAGGTTCTTTGTTTAGCTCAATTTTTACGATATCATTCATAAAAATTAAAAAACGGGCGCAATTGCTGTTATTGAGTTGTCACTGTGCTATGTTGATTTGTGTAGATTTTTATGCAAACAGTCTTAAACGTTGGTACCATAAGTCTGTCATTGGAATTAAAATCAGCGTATTGTAAACACCTCAAAACCTACTTTTTTGGATGATTCATAGTTTGCGGCAGGTGCTGCAAATGAGACTTTTTAGCGCTTTTTGAGCATTCTCAAAAACGCATGTTATATTATGTAGATGTAGTGTAGTAGACCCCTAAACAAACGTACTATCCCTTAGACTAATAAAGCACCGGAAGGAAGGAAAACCATCATGATAATGATATTTAATGAGCACGACGTTCGTATTTGTGTCTATTTGGTGGGTTGTCTGAAAATTCCTAAACTCAATAATCATGATATTTATGATTATAGTTTAACGATTATGGTAAATCACTTGGTAAAGATTTTATTAATATGCGTATTTATTTTTAAAATGAATTGAAAATAAATGAACTGCTAATTGCACTTAAACAAATCCCGTATTTAAAAACATGCATTAAAATATATACATGATTCAGCTAATTTTTTAAAGATACATATCAAGCTGACTCCTTAACTTGAATTTAATCAGTAAAAATCAAAGTTTCTGAAAATATTGAAATTAGGTCATGGTTTATGGTTTTATTATCAGTCAATTACAACTTCAGTTGTTTAGTTAGATCAACTTCGGTTGTTGTAGTTGGGTCTACTCGGGGACGTCGGGTGTTGTAGTTGGATCATCGGTTGTAGTTGGATCTTCTCCAGTTGTCGTAGTTTCATCAACATCGGGTGCTGCAGTAGTTCTTTGAAAGAGCCCTGGAAGTGGGATCCAGGGAAGGGGTTTGAAACCATTCCAGAAGTTGAATGCTGTAAAATGTAGAAGTGGTCAGAAATGATTATTTTCGCATCATTTCCATGCTATTCCATTTCAAATAATACTAGTACACTTACGCCAGAAAAAGAACTTCAAATCTTCTGAGTTTCTTCCAGGAGGAAGTAAATTTAAAGGCACAGGAGTTGCTTCATTTTCCTAAATAACAATAATTATGATAACAATTATTCATAAATTGAATTTCAGTGACACCATCGTCAATCGTGTTCAATCAAAAAGCTTTACCGAATCTTGGGGTATTGCGATACAGGCAAAAGCCAAACTACTCAGCACAGCAACACCGATACAGCTATAAATCGAACCATGATTACGTCAAAGTGAGGGTGGAGAAATATTGTCTTGATCTTGATATCGAAATCTGATGATAATTTCTCAGTTTATTTGGGTTTATATACACAGAACTGTTCATTAATGCTGAACGTTTCAGTAACATCATAATGAATCATTAACCAAGAATCATACTAAATATGCTAATTGGAATTGTTGAACACACTAGGCTGTCGTTTTTGTAATTTGATATTGAAAAATTTGATAATTCTTATGCAGATATTGAAAATAAAATATCTTTATTTGCTTATCCAAGACTTTTTACAACACTCGCGCATTTCAATTTATATGATAATTTCAATTTGTTGCTCCTGCCAGTTTTGTCGACTCTATCAACTGGATGCGGTGCGGACTGGAAATTCTCTAAGCATATTGGAAAGCAGATGCCAGCCAGATGCAACCGATTGATTTTTATAATCATATGGTAATTAGCCATGTTTGCAAAAAATAGTTTTATTATTGTAATGAGAGTCAGCAAACTGCAATGGTATTTTGTCTTTTTTCCTGAAAGTACTTAAAGTATTGTATTTCCCCTCCGAGCGTGTTCTGGTAAAATGCATATAATACTTACAAGCATCTGGAAGAATCTGATTGAATTTAGTGCTACGTTGAATTCCAAAGAGTACAATAGAAGCAATTTGTGACCGTTATCAAGTTGTCAAAAGTAATTTTTGTACAAGCTTTTATTCTTGCGTAAGAGCTAAAGATGCAGATACAGGCTATATTAATTTAACTATGCAACAATTTATTGTGCTCGTTTTCGTGCGTAGGTGCTTTGATACACTTAGTTTTTACATTAACTCGTAGACGATGTATTCCCCAGGACAGGCAAATGTGAAGAACAAAGGCACTGACAATTCCCCCGAAGCAAGTTATTAAGGCGAATCCAGGTGCGGTTTTCCAGTTAAGAATGGGATAAATGTAGCCACGATCATCGGGGTATTGTCCGTCAAATACTTCATACAATCCTCTGCAAAAATAAATAGCTAATTGACATTCAGCAACCACGATAATTAGGACGACAATAAGTTTACTTTGGAATATTTTTTTAAAGGAAATTTGTAACACTAACACTTTGATTCAGTCAGTAAGGTAAAGAATATACATGAATGGAAGAAAGCGAGGTGGTAAATGTGAAAACCAAGTTAAAAATCAATCATAAACTGGTAAGTCGTAAGTGGGCAAGCGCTACATATATTTGGTTTCGAGTCTACAGGCAATTTATTTTAATTTATACGATCGTATCGTAATTCGTAATTTAAACGATTCAATCGAGGATTTCGAGGTCAGAGAAGTTTGAGAAGTAACAGCATCGGAATTTGATTAGAATCACGCGTATTCTTAAAATATTGTTGGATTTAGTTCATAAGTAAAATTATTGTCCCTAATCACCATTAAGTAGGAACCGAGAAGGAGCATACAGAGAACACATGAAAAACTCACAAGGATTTTAGCAGTACTTTAGTTTAGCACGGAGCACGGGTCGCATATGAAGGACTGAAGGACCCTAATTCCTATAACCTAAATTCTAATCTTTGGTACATATTCAATAGCAACCCCCCTCCCCACACAGCACAGGATACAGATAGGTTCTACGTGTCACTTTAAATAAAATTGTACTAATTGTAGTCATAAAAAACTCCACAATGTTTTCTATACTATATTTTTTCCTACATTGAATTCGCCTTCTACTTTTGGAATTGTTAACTCTATCACTTCGATTGATCAGTTAGCTCACTTTTGGCTTATCACACGCTTTTGCCTTAAATCCAACCGAAATCACACGCAGGCCATGCCCTTGATTTTATGTCAGTTACATAGGCGCAGATTTATATACGAGATACGAACTGATTAGACACTTACGAGAATGTAGAATAAGCGACTGCAAATATTGCTGGAAAAATGACATGCATACGACGTATTGGAACTGCAATTATTAGCGAATCCAGCAGGGCCATTGGTGCATTGAATCCATGCACCACTGTATTAACAACCACTGCACAATTTGAATTCAATCCAGATTCGTCTATACAAAGTGAATTCAAAAGTCAAAAATAGAAATATAAGGTTGGGTACATGATGTGAAATCAATGCCCAATTACCAAATAAAAAAATCCAATATATTAAAGTAACTACGTAAGGAACCACTTGAACTAGATTGATCAATATCCACAATATTTTGCAAACTATTGGAAGTTGATGCTCTTGATTACAATATCCATATCCAGGAACTGAACCGTCTTGAAGTAGCCATAATGAACTTGACCGCTTTTTAAAAACATAATTCCATAGAACATACACAAAAAAAGTAACAGAATACACCATTTGAAGAGTAAAAGTTTGATTTGTCAAAAATATCAAGTAGAATCCCTGGTTCTGATTATTACAGACCAAATTTTCGATTGTCCCAACCACAAAATATGCCATGTAAAGAAACCGGTAAATCAAGTAATACGCAGAAACCGAAGAATAGTAATCGTGCGAATCAAATATTTCCCACTAAAATATTCAAAAAGCATAAAATTTAAAGGTTCTAATTATTTATTAATGAAAATACAGTCATATACATTATATACATAGACATAGACCTATGTCCTATGTACCTCACTTTTCCAAAAGTACACCTCGGAGATTCCATTTAAGCTGATTTTTTCTTTTAATGATGGACCCCTAAAGCCATTCATGCTTAGAGTATATTAGAAAGAAGTTAAATTTCAAAAAGTTATTTAGACATTAAGCCAATATGAGCTGATCTTATTGTTCACTTCACAGTTACAATGAAAATGAACAAATTATGCTTAGCAGAATGCAGACTACAAGAAATTTCTTCAAAATTGACATGCGATTGCCGAAGCTTCATGCGCACAATACAAATTGTCCTTATCCTTATCAGGTGTAGAACAGAACAAGATTAAAGTGTTGATGTGTAAATGTGTAATGTTACGATATCATACTTTTGTACAAGGAAACTGTTATCAGTCTCTCACTCATTGTCAGTGTGTATAAAGGTATTGTGGCAATTGAATCTTGTAGCACAGCTCATATAGCTAAAAGCAGGAATGAGAAAAGTCGAGTTTAAAAAAATCCAGGAGTGATAGTAAGGAATCAAGAACGAAAAACATTTTCGATTTGGAGAAAGCATTCCCTTTTTTAAATGTACAATGAAATGTTGCATTTTGTATCATTGCAAAGTTGTAAGATCGCCAAAAACTAGGGGTTCTATTACTGCTTTATGTTTTAAGGTTAGATAAGAAAGATTATTAGATTTAATTGAATTACGTATTGTGTTTTTCCATTACGATTTACGCAGACAGTTAAAATGTTTCAGAGAATTAAAATAATTTTACTCGATCCATAGCGTAGCCATCCATTCTTTTCTCATGACAGAGAATGTAATGTCAATTTGTGCATCACTTCACTACTTTGTAATGCATTAGAGTGAGAAAAAAGTTCAAGTTCATCCATTGTATTTAATAAAGGGTTTTTTACTGTAAAAATGAAAGTATCTTCGAAAGTTTAACAGAATAATTGATACAGCTAATTCACTATTTCTGCAGCTTGAGAAAGAAGACACAAACGAAGTAATTAAATAAACAATTTCTTTCTTGTAACATTATTATTAATTTCTCTTCGATTTTTTTGACAGGAACTGATGCATAGGGTCCTCTTCTCTTTGCCTTATCATGTAATATGCTTCCAATTCTTCTTCTGTTGGAGCAGCAACATCGTACAAGCTATGATAAGCTCTTTTACGATCATCCGACATTTTGTCTGCATCTTTCTGTCGCCGTTGTTCCTTTTTAAGAGCTTCAGCAAGTCGTTTTTTCTTTTTTATGTTTTCGTCCTCACTTTCGGAATCAGAAGAGGAGGAGGAAGATGATGACGAGCTAGTTTCTGAATCGTCAGAAGAAGATGACGAATCAGATTCATGCTTTCTAGATGAAGCCTTTTTACTTTGCGCCTTTCTTCTTTTCCTTTCTTTCCGTTTCTCATTTTTCTTTTTATTTCTGGACTTTTCTAGACTTTTTTCTGTAGTGGAAGTGCTTGCCGCCGCGGGTTCAGATTCAGAAGGAGATTGATGTATCTGCTGCGTTGCAATTACCTGCTCTTCTTTTGACTCTGGCTGTAATCTTTCCTCATCTTCATATACAACTGCCTGGTCGATTTCAATGCTATCATTAGATTGTTTTCCTGCATCTCCAGTACAGTAAGAGTTCTATAAAAATGGAAACAATTGTTGCATTAGGCACAAACCAAACAATACTATTTTTTTCCATTTTTAATGCACTAGCATTTGACAATGGTGACAATTGCAATTGGTAAAAATTGTAGTACCTTTATTAATGAGTGACAGCATTTGTACCCCCATTGTCCAGCCCTCCAATATGACCCAAAAGCAGATGAATGATTATTAGGGTAAACGTCTTCTTCATATTTGGAACGGACTATAGGTTTTTCATTGCCCTGGGGTTACCAAAATTGATAAATTTATGAATCAAACAGGAAAATTGTCACTCAACTTTGTTGCATAAATATGTTATTAGCCTGAAACAAACAATACATTTACAAATATAAATACTAGTATATTAGCTTTAAATTGTTTCGACAACGAGTTTTTCTGTTAAAAAGATTTACTTACAACATCTACTCCCCGTTTGTACCATTCATTTAGTTTTGAAAATTCTTTTTTCTCCCCTGGTTGTATCCTCTGATGCTTCAATGTAGGCCCTTTCGATCCAAAATACCAGGGTGCCGAGGCAATATACTGAGGAATGTGTGGGTTAATGTCCCTACCTTCTTCGTCAACAGCAGCAGGAGCCGTACCAGCCTATTAACAATTAAACCAGGATAATTTTTTAAAATCGATGCGTCATTCATCATTTAGCCCTTTTTCCAGTTTTTTTTAGCAATAAACATTTTTGATAATAATCTCTAATAATTTACTTTTCTGGCTTCTTCCAACTCCTTTGCTTTTCGCCAGTCCTCTCTACTTTTTGTTTTTGGACCATCATCTTCCTCCGAAACATCTGTATGCTTAGCTCGGAGGATTTCCGATACGGGTAATGATGTACTAAAGGCCATTTTTGGGGAAAATGGATTTTAAATACAAAAAAATCACAACAGCACTTCTAGATTCAAGATTTTGCTAGTATCAAACTAAACTTTTGTATCAAATCGATTGACACATGTTTATAATCCAATCTGGACTAAAATCTATCCCACTCAGGTAGGCAGAGAATCAATGGAAAAATTGGTTCCTTCTCCAAATGTAGATTACTACAACTTCACAACTCCAAATTTCTGCAAAATGTCAGATGTACGTGTTTCACTTCACATGCAAACAGTTTTAAATTTAAACTCAACGTTCTCCTTGTCACCGTAATTTGAAATTAAGTATTAAAATACTTTTACGAAGCACACCACCGTTTACAATGTCAACTGTTTAGGAAAATTCTATTATTTACGATTCATGAAAACATTTGTGCATACCTCCACATATGATCAAATGTGTACCTAAACTCTCAACAACCACACAGCAAGCAAAGATATATCAACAGCTCCTTCGCACAATTGTGGGGGTGAAAAGCGAAATACGCATAAAAGTGTACTGCATTATGTCCTGTTGGGTTATATATTATCAAGACATAAGTATATTTTAGTATGCACATATTCACATTCTCCACGTTCTTCTGTACAGTAGACAAGCATATCTGGCTGGTTTTTAACCATATGAAATGTGAATCACATAATATGTGATGTGGTATGATGTTCTGTATGTGACTATATTAATCCAATTTTAATGTATATCTTTCTGGCAAAATACAAACAACGCTCTCGATCTAAAAAAAACCCCAAATACCTTGCTGAAGAAACCTGTGTAATACATACTAATTCACAAGAAATAGAAAGAGGATCCTCTTTCTGGTCTTGGTCTCACGTCAATTTACTTTTATGAGTAGAAAAGGTTATAGAATTTGAAATATACACTAATAAAACTGATTTCTAGTTAGATAGTATCCTAAAGAAATATCCCAGAGCAGATGTCAAAGTGTGCTTTGCGAGCCATCAAAAGCGCAAGAATCACTTACAAGCAGGTTAGCAGTGTGCTAGTCAATTTTTAGTATTCTTGGGAGTACTTTAACGCACAATTCTTTAATGACACGAGCATCTTTTGTTTTAAGTATTAACAGAATAATAAACCATAAAAGCAAAAATGACGTCAACCTTCATTCTGGGTCCTGGAGAGGAATT